>CM021105.1:103966942-103999547 GCA_007115665.2 Sequoiadendron giganteum | reverse complement strand
AATCAAGAAAATAATTGAAAACAAATGACTCAAGTGACCTTTTACCTCCCATGACCGTTCAACTTCCCAATTATGCATTTTTTGCACTTACAAAATTTGAAAATGACACCTTTTGCATATTTTGTATAATTTGCAACTAAAACATTCTAATCATTGAATGACCATCAAAATAGGCTTATTACATCATGAAAATGGTCTATATGAACTTATTTAATTCAAAACAAGACTTCAACACCTAAATCTTAAAATTTTGTGTGGTGCCCCTACACCAGGTGTTAGCTATGTCTTGGCTTTGGAGTGAAGGAAATTCATTGAGTTTTAAGAATTTTATTGTCAAATTATTGGCTACCAATTCAGGTGGGGACATAGCCTAGTACCTATTCACTCAAGCATAAAATCTAGAGAACATATTCATAATAGTCGAAGCACTAGGAAATGAATGTTAGCAATCGTATCTCATTCCCATATGTCCTCCATACATCCAATGGTAAAATGCCACCCTTTCCACCTATCCTAACAACATAGTACTCCATCACCTAACTATCCAAATAAATCTCTACATAATACTAATAACATAACAATATGCATCACACCCACAAAAGTTCTAACAAAAGCTCATGTTCCATCTCCAATCACAACACTTGAACACAAGTTAGTACCTCTTCATGATAATAAATATAATCAAAATCAAAATCATATAATATCATATCATCATGGTAATAATATGTCAGAATAATTTGAAAATCCTAAAGATAACCAAAGGACTTCCATAGTACAAATATGCCCATAGCTTGCATCCTAGTAACGATCATGTATGGACACATGCATAGTCCATAAGTTCATAATGTACAACATCAATTGTCTAACATAATTAACACATACTTGATGAGTGCCATTTAAGCTCTATTTTATACCATATTTTATACTTTTTCCTATACCATTTAACCCATTTTCATGTTCCATTTCCATACATTGCCATACCATTTACCACATTTTGCTACTTATGGTTAAATATAAATAAACAATATTTGATTTAGTTTTTACGTAAAATAAGTGAATAATAATTTTAATATTGTATTTTCTAGTGTTTGCTTCTATTATGTTAGGAAAATATATCTTGCAGCAAGTTGATTGAAGTAAAGTAATGTAAACTTCCTACCATCTTCTTGTTCTTGTCGCCTTCTAGTTCTAATTCCACCCATATAATTATTTTCTCACAAAATACTTTGGTTATGTGTGTGTACATGTATAAATGTATCTATTTCATGATTTTATAATTAAAAGGAAATTGTTGTGATAAAATACATATTAGTTATTATAGAATATGATTACATGGATTCCTCGATTATTTAAATGGTTGCCCAATGGATGTCAAAATAAAATGTAATTGATTATTTTTAAAAGTTTCTTAAAGGATTAATACATTGATTGTATTAGTAAGGTTAAAGATGGATTTGTTAGTGTTCCTAATGTGGGTCTTTCTCTTCAATTAGTTTTGATTAAGGAAGATCTTATGTATTGAATTCAAGTGTTGAGATTTTGTGTTGAAACCTATTATGCTTTGAGGTTATGGGTAGATGGATTCTAAGCTTCTAGAGGTGGGGAAAGTATTCATTGTTTTGTTGACCTTTGTATTGGAGATTTTGTGGGTTTCGCCTTCTACTTGAAAGTATGTTGTTCTATTGTTCTAGCATGGGATGGAGCTTTCCCCACTAGTTAATTTTTATTATTGGTTTGGTTGTTGTGCAGTGTCTTACCCGTTTGTGGTTTTGAGATCTTTTTGCTAGTAGGGAGTGTGATTTCTCATGGTTACCAGAACCCTTAGTGGTCTCCTAGGTAACTCATGTGGAAGTTGAGTTAGTCAAGTGATAACCTAGTAAACAGTTAGAGTGTGGGTATAAATCACATTAATGAAAGATAATGGATGCCTTTCTCATGGATCAAGTGATTGTATAGGTTGGGACAAGATGCGAAGGCTTGGAATAGAAAATCAAGTACCTTGTCCTCAAGAAAGGTAAGTTGATTTCGTATGTGTAACCTATGAAGGTCAACATTGGGTAATCCATATCTAGCCATGTGATGAAATACTTGCCTTTAGCAACCTTGTATGTTTGTAGTTCCCCATTGTTTTTCTTGTACCTTTGGAAGTGATTGCTATTATGTTTTTGTCTTGTGGCCTTTCGGATTATGGAGTCATGTTTGCCTTGTACACTTGTCTATTTTTATGTTGTGGGTCCTTTTGTCATCTCCTAGCATGCGGGGTGGACCTCAGGGTTCACATGGTTAGGTGGAATGCGCTATGCACCCATTAGGTTCCCCACCAAGGATCATGATGTTGTAGAGTTGTACCAGTTGTAGTGGTTCTTGAGCTTTTCATTGTTGGTGATAGTTTTGGTGTTGTGTTTTACTTTCCTTTACGATGTACCTCATTATGTATTTGTGGATTCCTTCCCATTGTTATAAGGGAAGATGGTTTTATTATGCATTATTTATCCCATGTATGGGTACAGTGTTGTGATATTTGATTTGCATACATTTCACTTTTGAAGTGTTGTATATGTGGAAATGTTTATAATCATGTAATATTTGAATTTGTGGTATATTCCTATGACTAGTGTAATGGATGGATCTTGGAAGTTATCATGTGATCATGTATATATATATATATGTATGTGTATGGAATTATGAATGTATGTTTATTGTTCATTTCTTTTATATAAGAGTTTAGATGAATGCATGTATGTAGTCTTTATTGTTATGGGTTCCTACTAAGTTAGAAAATTCACAATGTAATGCAGTCATGTCACCCCAGAGGACTAGTTAGGTGTTGTATATGCATGATTTTGGTATTATTGTTGTATGGTGGTTTACATTTCATATTATTTATTCTAAACCAAAAAAAATGTGTTGTTATTGTTAGATGTTTATTTTTCCTTTGGGGTGTGTGTGGCAGGGTGTTACATTCAGTAGTGAGTTTATTTTTGTTATCTTTTGAATCTATTTAATGTTTATTGTTTATTTCTTATAAATCAATTATGGGATCTAATGATTATATATGTTAATGATTGATTACAACTATGAGTTCAACTTCTAGAATCATTACTATTGTTATTTCTATTATAATCTTTGTTGCAGAAATATTGTAGTACGACCATAGTCATAGAAGAAAAACATAAACACTAGTTTGATTTTCAATTTAGGTAGTTTAGGAATGCATTTTCATCCCCACTCACCTCATGAATCGGAGCCCTTGTGCATATATCCATGACATCTTTCAAAAAATTATGCCTCAAATTGACACTTAGACCAAGTCGATTCTTATTATTAAATATTAAATCCTTCTTATTATTTACCCCAATTTTGACCTATCATTTTGGTGTCGTTGTCAGGGAAAGGTGTCAAAGGCCTGTTAAGTGAGATGAGATAGGGCCAATGCATTAGGATGAAATCTCACACACCTGTCGGTCGTCCCTAGGTGATTACTCCTAATTTGTGTTGTTTAAATCATATAGATGAATGATTAAAATTTGTAGGTAAATCTTAGGGGTAAAAATTATTTTTATATCAACACCACTTGCTGTGAGTGAGATGATAAGTAAATAAGTAATTCTGAAGAAACAAGATAAAAACACATTCATTTTGCAAGATTAGCTCATACCTTTATTTATCTTTGTGTGATTAGCACTAATCAGGTAAAAATCTAAAAAATTATAAACCACAAAAGAGAGAAAACAAGGAATTGACCTTGTGCAGATCAAATAATGGTTGAATTATAGGAATTGAGGGAGTTTCAATTCATAATTATGTGAATGAATACAAGAAGGGAGAATTACAAGGTTAGCATTCCAATTTTTAATTTCTTATTAACATTCCCATGGGTATTGCACCTATGATGAATATTAACCAATGTTACTGTAGAGAAGATGACATCTTCTGGATATCACAAAAAAATGATGAGCTACTAGAAGACTATATGGAATGTTTCTTGTTTACCTTGCAAAAATCTAAATATAATAGGTAAACCAAGATGCCATCAAAATGATCTTTTTGAAAGGGATGTCTGAAGATGTAAGGCCTTGTCGAGGAACCCAAGGAACGACATGACACTAATGCTAAACAACCAGATTTAAAAAAAAAAAAAACATTTAATAACATCATGTGATCAACAACTAACATTAATATTCTCGGGTTCCACAATTGCGCTACTAAAGTAAATAAACAACATAAAACATCAAGTACGATATATGAAATCATGAGAATAATCATAATAAGATTACATTACATTAGGAGTTACTTTACACGTTCCTTCACAATAAATGAGATTGTGACAAATATTGATACATCACAAGAGGTAGTACATCGAAACCTCATGTAACATCATGAGTGAGTACAATAAAGAATAAGAATAAGAATAGGTGATGACCAAGTCCATGAGCTCATCCAACAAACAATCACCATGAACGATGTGTATCCAGGATCCTGTCAAGAACAAACTCATCTCAAATAGTATCACCTGTAGGGGACCCAATGGAAGAAATGGCACGTTCCTCCCAACCATGTGGAACTCGAAAGCCCACCCCCCATGTTAGGAGATAGTAATAGGTCCTCAAGTCAAATAGACATGAAGAAGAAATAACATACAACACGTGGTCAACATATATGACATCACAATGACATGACAACTGATATACTCCAAGAGGAAACAATACAATCACAGGTGACTCTACACAAGAGACCCAATAAATATACAGGGACAAGAGTGTCATCAGGTGAATGTAATAGGTTATTTTGGATAATCTTCCTAGGTTACCAACCCTCAACCCAAGTTACCTTGGCAACCTCTTACGATTTCTAGGCCCTATACGAACTTATGTGGCATCGAAACACTTCTCGAAAAGACAAATTGTTCGATTAGCCATTCGAAGCCATCTCAACCTACCCTTAGTCTATACAAGCACTAAGGCGTAAGGTGAGGCATTACATTATCTGAATTAGTTATGAAAACCACACCACCCCCCAATACATTAATTAATGTTTTCACTTATTTACCAACTTTCGAGAGGTTACCCATGCAACCACTTCCGGATCTGACCCCTAATGAAAGCCACTCCTCTTATGGTACAAATTATCAAACTGAAAAGACAATAAAACCAACATGCATGCAAGAGAGATCATCATCCTCATAGACCCAAAATATTCAGAATCACGCCATGATATATATACAACTCAATAACACCACTAAACATGGATGTCAAGTCTTTCACGAACAAACACATTTTCCTGACATGAAATTCAAAACATCCAAAAATAACATCACATGAACACTTAACGTGCATGGCTCATGTTCTCACATTTGAAGTAATACAAGAATATCCATAGAACACTAGCCATGATTACAAATCAAAACTATTGATTAAAGCATCTAGAAGACGACACCCTAAATAATATATCTCAATACATGAAGCAAAAATGCACTCTAAAAAGAGATATTAATTGAACATAGTTAACAAGTTTCATTCAAGATTCCCCAATCATACATGTCTTACTTAAAACATCAAGAACTCTTTAATCGAGAAGAAAATACATTCTTCCATACAAGCTGATATTCAATTCACAATCCTACAATGATAAAATTAAGCTTTTACAACCTTATTAACTAGACCCATATACTCATTACAAATATTTAAGACATTTCATCCCTATCAATTAACAATACAAATGTATTACAATTTAAAAGCCATTTCACAAAGTATACGAAGGATTTAACATTAAATACTTCATTACATATGCATAAATGCCATCATTTTAAGAATGATGACAAGTATTCAATTTGATTTGTGACTAATACTATCTATTCTCGCTTATTTAGTGAACTATACTGTATAAAAAAGAACAAGGATCTTAATGAAAGATCTTACTCTCTTTTACTATATTATGATTTCTATTACTATATAGACAAAAGAAGTTTCAAATACTAGAATCACATAATCGATAAACATCTTATCCTATAAAGCCAAATATATAAGTATAAACTTGTATGGGTAAAATTTAACCAAAACTTAAAATCATGAACTCAAAAGATGGTCAACTCGATTTATACAGTGAACTAACAACCACCTCTCATCACTCCACTCGGACAAGATAAGGATGACAAACGGTTATTGCATGATATAGTCGAACAAGACAAGAAAATTACGAACGATTATAACATGAAAGATGAAGCATTCAAACGATTGAGCAAGATGAACAAAGGTACTCGCATGCTTCCACAAATTTGGCTCAAATTAGTGAGAAAAAAAATAGGATAAAGAATCAATAGAGATTCATATGCTACACAGGAATGCAAAAAGATGTCATAGCACTCCAAGCGGCATAATTGAAACACTCACAACTCAAAAGTTTTGAAGGACAATATCAGTATTAAATGGAGAATGCATCAGATGTATCCCCATTAGCACATAGTTACAATTCAGAGAATGATATCCCACTGATCTGACACAAATATAAATAAAACATGATACAACATAGAGACAAGAAACTACCATGATTCGCAACCGACGCGAAAAGAGTAAAGATGAGACTCACGGAGGAAAGAGAGGATGCATGCAACCCTGTAATAATCTAAAGATGTCAAAAAAAAGAGAGTAAGGAGACAAAAACACTCGACACCATGCGCAAAGAAAACAAACCTGTTAGTTTAGCCATCAGGCTGTGGTTGGAAGAGAACAATAATGATACATGCAAAGAAAATACACATTCCTGACTATGCAGCCAACCATGCATCCAAGAGGAAATGATTTCAATAGAGATAGATAAACTATAAACTATTAAATGGACAAGAACTATATCAGGAGACTACAAGAATCCCCAATATTTCAACAATCTTAAAATATCTCAAGAAATTTTGTGCCCCATAATAGAGAAGCAAGCACTTCTACTTAATCAAATAGTGAAAAGAAACTAAATTTTGTATCTAAATGGGTTGAGAAAAATGGCCAATCAAAAGACCCAAGTGTTTTTGATTCCACTTTATCAGACAATGAGGCTCACTTGAATACTCTATCGCAATAATTTCAAGAAAAGGTCCAGTTAATCGACAAAGGCATGGGAGAATACTCCATTAGGCAATCACTATGTATTTCATAGTTGCTGCCATCTCCAAATCATATGGGAAACCATCAACAACAACACACCAATCATCACAACCTACGACAATTTTGGATGAAATATTTATAAAAGAAGGTAATCTAGAAGATGAATCAGAAGACAAGGCCATCCTCCATTGGCTCTACAAAGAGGAAGAAGCATCAACATCAACAAATATCAACATAAAGACATATCAATATGGAAAGGGAAAAGCTATCTTAGAGAAAATGGGGTATGAAGGACAAGGCCCTATTGGAAAAAGAAAGGAAGGCATCATAGAACCCATTCAACCTCCCATACTTCCACCAAATGACAAAACAGGGCTGGGTTATACAAAGGAAGAAAAACAAGAAATGACTCATAAAGTTGTTGAAAGAATCCTCCAAATGAGAGATAGTTCTAAAGTAGATTCCAACGAGTATGAGTGGGACCTTTTATCTGATGTATCATAAATAGACATAGAAATTGACATCATAAAAGAATATGCACCCACATGTGAGGAGGAACAAAGCTCGGGAACTAGAACACTTGTATTTGAATCACAAAATATCAATGACTCAAGTGGGGATGGACAAGCATCGAGTGGGCTAGATGATTTGGAGGAAAGTAATATCATAGACCTCGACATCACTATTGATAATCCCAACAACATAACTATTGGAACCCTCACTGTTGTTGACCTTAGTCAATCTGATGACTTTTTACCCTTTGTACATCCTGAACTTATCGACTAGGAACCAAGTGAACCTATCAATGTACCCATCTTTGTGAATGATGTCACTATCACTAATTTTATTTGTTCAGATGACCCTAACACAAGTTCTAATCATAAATCTCATAACGATTCGTTTAGTCAGGAGGGTGTCAAATCTTTCGACTACAAAATTGAAAATAGGAATAATGGAACTAATGGTGAAAACCATGTAATGGTAGCATTAGATCTCAAAAAAGTAAAAATAAAGAATGCATCTGATGATGAAAACATCTCTGAGGAACCAAAAGATGGGGGATTTGATACCCTTCTAGAGCATTATCATGAAAGATCATCAGTATTGGTGGAGCTGACACAATCTATAAATATTGGCACAACAAAAAAATCAGACTTTACATCTGGCAGCATCTATGACAAAATAAGAAAAGCCATAATTTTTCAAGTTCTTTAAGGACATAAGCATTAACTTTGCTTGGTCATACTCTAATATGCCGAGTTTACATTCAGATCTCCTAATGCATAATTTATCTCTACCATTTGGGATAAAACCTATGAAACAAAAATTAAGGAAAATGCATCCACATATCACCTTGATGGTAAAGGCTAAGCTAAAAAAGTTGTTAGATGCAGGATTCATCAGGCCTATCGATTATGGTGAGTGGAAATATAATATTGTCCCTATATCTAAAATAGACAATAGTATCAGAATTTGTACTGACTTAAGAGATCTTAATAAGGAATGTCTCAGGAAATTTGTGCCTGTGCAGCTACCAACTATCCCTGTACCTGAGAGAGAGCCTACACATGAGCCTGGGCCTGTGTCTACCTCTGATTCTATGTCTGAGCTAATAAACCCTGATCTTGTACTAACTTCCCCTGAAAGTTCTACACCTGCACCTATAGACTCACAATCCGAGTCTATTGATGTTGTGATCGTATGCCTATAAGAACATGCTACTCAAAAAGTTCAACTAGTGATTGCCTGTTATGAGGCACCATAAAATCTCACACATCTACATCTCCACCCAAGTCTCCCTCACTATCATCTCCCTCCTCATCACTATCATCTCCCTCATCATCATCATCATCACCACCACTTCCATCACCACCACCTCCATCATCACCATCTCCACCATCACCACCACTGTCACCGTCTCCCTCCTCGTCATCACTATCCTCCTCCTCTAAAGGTAAGGGCATTAGCTCATCTAGAAAAATAATCTGTGGAAAGGGATGCAGGGATAGACAATCTGCATAAACTGTTGTGATAGGTGCCTTGGTAATATCAGGACGTATATCCAAGACTAAAGGTTATAGATCTTGGTAATCTTGGATGACAACATCATAAGAAATATAGGGTCCCCAAACTGCAGAATCTATCTAACGATGATCGTAATGTGCAACACCCTGGGGCATACCCTAAACAATACCTTATTATCTGAGCACCCTCTTGAATAGAAATATCTCTAACACCCAACAATTTTGACCAATCAAAGAAACAATTGAGAGAGATAAGTCATCTAAATAACATCATGATCCCACTTCTCATAGTCTAGATAAGGCCACCATGTGACAGCCTCGATGTCATCGAATACTCTCCTCGAATGCTCTAGTTTACCTAGTCTAGGATGAATAAGGAGACCTGCATAAATATGTACATAAGGCCTCATGGTTGGCCATTGTCTCACCATCACTAGACGTGTAACAACTATATGTTCCCATGCCCACACCTGTAATAAAGTAACCCTGATGGAAAAACTGCAACCTCAAAGGTAGACAGATGAATGTAAATCATGATAAAGATGGGCAAGCATACACATGGCCCATGAGTATCAAGTACAATGCACAATCATACTCTCTAATGCATGACCCCAACCAACAAAAAGTCCCTTTGGTCTGCGATCAGGACAAAGGAATCCTCCAATGAAATCAGAAAGTACTGAAGGCAAGGTGGCATAGGCATCCACCATATCACGCCATGGAATCTCATACCCACAAGTTTGATCATCCTAAAATACTCTGTGGAGAGAATTAGTCCCACCCTGCTTTGTAGAATCATATAGCACAAGGTCACCAACAATAGGAATCCTCAAAATCTACCATACATCCTCAAGGGTGATGGCCATCTCACCAGTAGGTAGGTGGAAGGTATTATGCTCGCTATGCCACCTCTCTGCTAGGTCTGTTAGGAGACCCCGATTAATCCTAATATGGGGGATAGATAAAAGAGATGCCAAACCATAACGTGTGATCACTGTGGTCGTAGGTTGCACTAGCTGTGGAATCAAATCAAAGGTCCTAGGAAATAGCTCATGAACCGGGAGGTTTGTCAATGCTTCCTATCATCACAAAATGTGGAAAGTCAAAAATCTATGTCAATTCATCAAACATCAATCAACCTATCAAATCTAAATAGATATGGTGAGACTTTGATCCAATATTGTGAGCAACCAACAATCAACCTCGCCTATCATGAGCTCAATCATCGATCTTATAAATTGTACCTCACCTATCATGAGGTATATCGATCAAACTATAATTATTCCTTGCCTATAATGAGGTTAATTATCGCCAATCAATCATCAAACCTCACCTATCATGAGGTTAAAAATCATTTGTTCTACTAAGATCATCAATCTTATCAAATCAATGACTGACATGATCAAAAAATTGACAAAATCAAGGAAAATTTTGAAAAAATAAATCATTCTGACTTGGATGTGCTAAAACAATATTTTGAAGTGATAAAACATTCAATGCACCATTCAAACAACTCAACGCACCAAAATAGGTGGTCAAAGCACTAAAATATTCAATGCACTATTTCATTTAACCTACATACCAAAACAGGAGGCCAATGCACCATATTAGCCTATATGCCATTTTATCCTACCAATGTGCTACTTTAGCCTATAGACGTGCTAAATTATCTCATCTAGGCGTTAAACCTGTCTATGCACTAATTTAACCTATTGATGCACTAAAACAGCTAACCAGCGCACTAAAACATTTGATGTGATTAAACATCAAGCATATGCGCTACTATGGGCTTCTAATGCACTAAAAGAATTTGAAAATTTAAAAACTGAATTACAAGCATGAATTTTGAAATGCATAAAAACGAGGAAGTTCACGGGTACATACCAGAGATTCATAGGCAGCCAGGTGGTTGTGTTGATGCACACGCTCAAAATGGTGTATGTTGTAGGGGATTGGCATTTTGCTCCAAAGACTCAAAATCACTCTCTCTCAAGTTTCAAAACTTCAATTGCATAAATGAATTCAAATTAAGCCCTTCTTAGCTTTCTAAAGAGTGATTTAAAGGGATTTAAGTGGGATTTATTCATTTTATTTACTGGAAGATTAATTCATTCTTCATCACAAGGGAATTTTCACTATTATTTGTCGGGAGATAAATTATTTCATCATCAAACCTTTATCAAACATCAGAAAATCATGAAAAATTATTTTTTTAAAAAATATTCCAAAAAAAAGAAACAGCAATAGAAATCAGAAATTCATTAATTTATCTCCTGAGGGGGCATATATCCATCATCACATCAAAATCAACATCTGGGGCATAACTGAAAATTTTTCATCAATACTAGTAGCAACAATAAAATTTTCTTTGAAGCAATATGTAAACACATCATTTCAAAGAGGGGCAAAATGTATACACCTAAAAATGGTCTCGATAATCTAATTAATTAAATATGATTTATTTGATTAATTAACCTTTAATTCTTCTACTATGAAATAAATAGAAATATAAATTTACATAGTTCACTTTTAATTCTTCAATCTTTATTATTTTATTTCATCCTAATTAAATAAACAAATTTAATATTTTGTTTTTATTTAATTATCATTATTTATTTTCTTCTATTAAAAACCACACTTTTTCCATATTTATTTAATAAACATAGACTTCTAAAGTTTTTTTTATTAAATTAAATATCTTCTTTCCTAAATTGAATAAATCTAAATATTCAATTAAAATAATTCTATAGCTAATCATATTCACCTACCAAATTAGATATGAAATGTCTAATTAATTCATCTCAACCTTCATGGGAAAATTTGAAGATAAAATTGGAGATAAATTTGTAGGCCAACTCCTTCATCTTCTTCCATGAATTCTTCCTATCATCTGGTCAAGTATTTTTGTGGGGAGGAACAATCTCCATAATCAGCTCAAAATCCTTCATCCTTCACTATTGAATTCTTCAAATTGAATCCAGAACTTTTCCTTGCTGCCCCTTCACAAATATGCTACCAGGAATATATAAATACAACCCTATTCTACAAGAAAAGGATCCCAATTTTGTGAAAACTAACTCTACAGAAATAAAGATTAAGCAATCAAGTATTTTATCATTTAGCAAAAGCATTTTAGCATAGAATCAATATCATGGCTTTTCATTTAACTGCATCATAGTTTACTATAGCTTCTTATCATATCCATGTCCATCTAGATTATAGTAGCTTTTTCATTGTCATTTAATCATCATCATATAGGATTAGATTCCTACATTTAGCAACATCTCATTCTCTAGATTAGCATTTTAATAGTCACAATGCATACAAAATTTGAGATCCCTATGATTTAATAATCTTTGGAGATAGAGAGCAATATGACATTTTCAGGAGTTTTATTGTTTTAATTAGATTAATTTTTATTGATTCTTGTGATATACTGTCTTATTAAGAAGTGTTGTTTACTATAACTTATTCATTACTTATTCCACACTTACAGGCGGTTCCAATCATTATGGGGAAATGGGAGCCATGAAGATAAAAAATGTACTTATCCCCTTTGAGAACCAAAGTCATGAAAAATATGTAATACAAACGCCTCTTTGAAAATAAATGCATGGGGCAGCTAGGAAAACCATGCTAGGGAATAGGGAGTTGTGAAGATACAAGAGGAGTAGCAAATCTACTCCCATCATTTTCACATAGCTATAGGTAGGAGAATTTACAGTATCCCCAATAATACCACATCATCTTCTTTATGAATCTTTATTAACCCTAGAAAATAAAAACCCTTATGACACTATCCACTATTCACTATCCCTATTTATGGGCCACCAGTGTTGCTACTAGCCTAGGTATAATGATAATCATGATTCGTGTATAATTAAAATGTTTAATTTGATTGTCGTTTGGCTACATGAAAACTGTACCTCAAGTTGACAAGCTGTCAAAATCACTAGTGAAACTCAAACGATATGAAATAATTAAAGCTATGAGTTGTCCAATAAATTTCTTTGGATGTTCATATCACATATGGCATTAATCATCGCCACTGCTAGCACTAGCAGTACGACAACAACACTTTCTTAAAAAAGATTGAGAATTTCAATTAAATGAAATGTACAACGTCAAGGCATTGAAAAGAAATAATGATTGATGAGAGATGAGCCTTGATCTCACCACATGTCTACATTTAACCATTCTAGTGTTATTCTAGAGGTTTCAATTCGCAAGTCTAGTGCTTCAGAGATTTACTTCCAAAATGCAACTCTTTTTTGCTTGTTGGTGTACAGATTTTTCACTTTAACCATGAAAGTAGATGCAAGATATTTTAAAACAAATGAAATAAAGTCCTTTTATCTCAAAATCAGTGATCACATGTGAAAAATGAGTAAAGAAAAGTGATATTTTCTCTTTTAAAAAATGAATTTATCTGAACACAAAGTCTCAGAGATGAAAATATATGCATTCTTACCTAACAGATAAACATTGAAGAATAATCATGAAGAAACACAATTCATTCATAATTAAAAGGAAGAACTAATAAATACACAAATTCAAAAATATATTCTGTTATCTCTCTAATGCCAAAAATGTGGATTCATGGACCCATCACCCCCCACAGTCCACACCCTATACAATCAAAAAGCACACAAAAGCTGAAACTACCCCCCTTATCATTACGTGTCACTAAAGGATTCATGCATGTTGTTAAACCATTGGACGTGTCGAGACTCTATATAGTTCTAACTACATTTCCATAACTAAATTTGGAAATTCAGCACGTTCTACTTCTTCTTCTAAAATGAAAATCACCTTGTTGTACTCGACATTGCTGGTTTCCTCTTTCCACGCCACTGAACATAGTTGGTAAATGATTTTGAGTTGCTCTTCTTCATGCCAATTCAAATATGGTTGCATGACAGGCATAGGTTAATCTTCCCATTCCTTAATATCACCAGGAAGTACCATTTTGAGGAAACTCTGAGTCTGGAGTTGAAAATGCTGCCACCTTTCCTTGTATGCAAGCTCACTTAACTTCTTCGACAAGAAGTATACATTTATTTTCCAAGAAAAAAGTGCCAATCTGCTACTAAAGATTATGTTAAACATCAAGTTGGCATTTGCAATCATTTGAGAAGACATCCCTTAATGGCATCATACAATTCATTAAATGAGCTAACACTTCGAAAGTTGTGCATCCCATCGAGGTCGCCCAATCACTGAGAAAAACAAATCTATAACCATTTGTACGGTAATAAAATCTCAACCATTGATTTATATAAATGTAACGTTTCTAGTTTTATTCTAGAGGTTTCCATTCACAAGTCTAGTGCTTTAGATATTTACTTGTAGAATGCAACTACAGTCGTCCATCAAACATTCATCGAATAGTTCCTATCATTTTTATTTGCATATCCATTTATTTCACCGCCAAATATTTTTATTAGTTTGAGATTTTGTTTAATTATCCAATGAAAATATATTTTTTTCTTTGAAAAAAGGTTTTAATCACCAATTTTATTTTTTTCCGTTTTGAAAACAAGATTAATTCACCAATGGAAAACAATTTCTGGTTTGAAAAATAGTTTTAATCGCCAATGAAAAATATTTTATTCGTTTAAAAAAAATTTCAATTTGCCACGATTTTCCATAGACTTCTCGGGATTATAAAAGATTCACCAATTGGGATTTTTTTTTTCCTGAAAAATAAAAAATTCAGCAATAAAATTAATATTTTTATCAGGAAGTATACAAGATTCACTAGGATTTTACACCTTCGCCGAGGGGAGGGGGGGTTTCTTAAAGTTTTCCCTACAATATAATGATCCTAGCACCTATGACAACTACACAATAATTTCTTACTACTAATGGTAGGGGAGGATGATATGTTTAGAAATCATGAATTTCCACTAAGGTTACTAGAGGTTTTAGAGTTACCTATTGGGTCCTCTATTTGAACCCTAAATTTTTGCAACCATTGCAAGATTAAAATATGTATCTAAATATTTGAATTCAAACAAAATAATTTATTTATGAAGGAAAGGTTACATACAATAAATAAACCTAACAAGAATTACCTCTTATGTATTTGAAATATTGAGATTGACTTGGTGTACCCATCGACCTAATATGTTCCCCAAATATCCATGGGGATATAATATTTCCTTAAGATATTCTTTTAGATATCACGACTTAGTGAACTTCTAGCCTCTTGTAGAAAGCATTATTTGATGATTTTACCACAATTTTAGGGATAAATCTAACAAATTGACATCAATGATTAACATATTTTGGGAGTTAGTTAGATCAAGAGAATGTGAACTAAAATACACCTCAAGACTATGAATTCCATATTCTATCTTTTCACCATCAAATATTCCAAAAAAGTTTAGAATATAAACCTTTTATTTCAAGTTGGAATCCATGGGTTTGAGTGGTATGCATATTGTAAGGAAGATAAGGTAGATGAACAACTTCCTACTCTAATATTGAGAGGAGAATAATACAAAAATTTATAGATCTTTAACAGTTACATAAACTTAAACAAACATAAACATAAATATTATACATACCACAAAATAATGATTTTGATTACAAATGTGATTAACCTTGAATCTAGTATGGTTTTTGAAGTCCCTTTGAATGTTGAAGATTTCCTCCTTATGTAAGAAATAAGGGTTTAATGATAGGACAACTCTCCTTGATTGCAAAATTCCTCTAATGACACCATTTATTCCATGAAATTTTGACTATAGTTGTATTAATATTCCTCTAGTAGTTAATACATGATTATTACCCTAAATTAATTGTTAGAACACATCATGATAGTATCCATCTCTTGATGAAAATATTAGGACATATAGACCTAGTTTTTTACTATCACAAGATTGGTGTGAGTATTCTTATGACATAAGTGAAATAGTCCTTTTAGGATAATTTTTTATGATTACACAATGAAATGAAGTAATAACTATGCAACATTTTTATACTACAATGGCTATCTCCTTTATTGATGACAACCTACTTTATGTGTTTTACAATATTTTGTATTTAAATAGATTCTCCCATATTTATAAATAAGATATTGAGACTTTGATGAGAATTCTTCAATGGAATGAGATTACTAGTGGAGAGATTATTGTCCTATGGATGACTAGGTGCATGCAATTTGTCATGATAATACTTCTCTCATTTATGATACTCATTGAATTTTTGGTAATTGTAATCAATATGCCTAGAGGTCAATATTAGAGTTAGAGAGTAGCAAGTTCCCAAGTGCCATGATTAGAATTGGTACATTGATTATGGAAATTTACCCTTAATAAGGTAATAAATTATAATATTTTCATAAAAATTGTATATTTCTTGAATATAATTGATTACCATGATGCTTTTTACTTGAGAAGGCCGATATAACACAACAAACAATAATAATAATATTTCTAAGATTAAGGATAGTCATGATTTTTGTGATGACATGAGTAACTATGTATATTATGATTATGGCTACACAATAGCCTTGGGATAATTTATTGTGTATTTTACATAATACTAGAAGGAATTAAGACTTATTGAATGGAGTCCCTTAATTTTCTTTCTAATACCATGATTGTCATCACTCATGTGCTTATCCTTCTCATTTATAAGTCTACAAAACAATATCATTATTTCCTCATAGATTTCAATGATATCATTTGACTTAGAGACTTCCTTGGAAGAATAAGACTATCCATAGTAGCAATATGATATTTTCTAACAACCCAACTTCCTTCATTTCTTGTAATATTATTTAGGGCGATTTTATAGCAATCAATGAGAAAATGAGAGCTACAACTCTCTGCTCTAAAAGCTCTAAATTCTAGGCATGACTTATTGTATCCTATTGCTAATATATCCTCTTCTTCACCAAATAACAACTTCTCTACTTCCTCTTCTTCCCCATAGCAACCATATTTATAGTATCCCTACAAATAAGGTCAAAATTCTCAAAATTCATTGTTTCCTTATATTATTTCAATTGTCTTATATCATTTTAGCTAGGTTTTTCTCTATAGTTCTACTTTAGGTTGTAAACAACTTTATTGCTTTAATATTCATGAATACCATGTTCATTAAGGATCTAACTATCTCAATTCTATATTTTTATTAATTGCATCCCTCTTGATACACTCTCTTGATGCTTCTCACATGACATCTAGTGTACGCAATAAAGATGAAATAATGTATGTGTAGAGATGAGGATTCCCTACTCCCAAGTCTCTAGGACATAAAAGAGCCTAAAGGGAGTGAATTTATCTTAACTACCTCAAGACCACCTCAACTTCAAATGAAAGGAGTGAGATGAAAGAGATTGTGAAAATGTATTAAAAGAAGTGCTTTGAGAATGATAACAAACAAACAACTTTGGATACTGAAAGAGAAGACCAACGAGATTTTTTAGATAGAAGGAGAAGCTCTTGACCAAAAGAAGGCAATGTGGGAGCAGGATGTCAGTGTGACACGTTGTAGTGCTAGAGACACATTGGAATCCTTTATAGATAGAGCTATAAACCCTCAAATATAACTCAAAGGATCTAATTAACTACTTAGAATTTGAGGTAAGTTTAACCTACTAATTTAATAGAAATCAAGAATGTAGGTAAATGGTGTTGGGTGAAATGTTTTTAATCCCTTTTACATATTACAAAACTTGAATTTCAGCCACAATTATTGTGAGATAAAATATCTCCTCTCAAAAAGGGGAGGCACCCTTCTTACTGCTTACTAGAATTGAAAGTAAACTATTCTAAATTTTACAATTTACATACACCAAAATAATCATATGGGGGAGTGTTACATTCATGATTCTCTCTTCTTTCAGAGAATATGTTTACAATGTTCCACATTTTTTATTTCTTGATGCAATACAACTTTAAATAAAACCTAAACAGTAATTTCCAATACTTCTAACTTGTTAAAGAATAGTCTAGGAGTACCAGTATAATAAAGATATGTAACTAGAAGGATTAAAGAGGTACAAAGTCGTTACGTAGTTTTCAATGATTAATTCCTTAATAAAGTAATATTGAGTGAACTTTTGGATTTTTTGGAGCTAGTTCGTCAAGATCCAACTCATGAGGAGAGATTACTTTCTTTTTTTGTTTAGATTCCTATGAATCCAACCATGGAGGAAGAAAAAAAACATCACCTTTAGGCCCTACTGCTAATTCCTAAGTTACACTAGTATTTGTGGGAAAAAATGTGGTAGTTACAATATTTGTTGTCTCATTCATTACTGCTCCTAGAATTTGCAAATTTGATGTATCTAGCAATGGCTCATTCATGAATCGATTGAATTCAATTTTCCAAGATATGTCAAATGACAAAGATGAATAACATGGAATAGATGATAGAGAGCTAGAAGTAATATCAACACTCTGCAAAAGTGACTCTATGGAAGGAGTAGAATGAATTAAGTGCATTATGCGAGGTATTATCACTTTAAGTGTATGTAGAATTGTTGAAGGTGGTGGTGAATTTGGAAGAGGAGCTGGAGGAGAGGTGGGAATAGGAGGTGTGTGAGGTGTTGTGGAAGCTATATGGGATGATGTATGCAGAGGACTTTGAGTGACATTCTCATGGGGAGATGTCTGTATTTCTTCATCATTCCTCTCTTCTTCCTATTTACTTCCCCCATCTCCTTCTTCTCCCTTTGATTGGTCATCCTTTTCATCTTCATCATTCATTTATTCTTCCTCATTCAATTCTTCATCATCATGTTTCACTTCACTTTTTAGTTGTTCATCTTCATTAGTTTGTTCCTCTTCTATAGTTTTTGTTGTACTCTTCCCATAGGTGAATGTAACCTTAGGTCCCCTACATGAGGAAGAAGGAGAAAAACTTTCCTTATTCTTGGTCCTAAGATCTTTTTGTTGGTTGGATTCTCCTTCAAATAAGTTTCACTTTCATAATTGGTCTTGAAAGGATTTAACTGAATTATTTTCCTTTGTAACAATTCGGTGGTATTACTCAAAATGGGATTAAGCCTTTGGCAAATGGAAATATTCTCCTTTTGAGACCATTGAATGAGTGATTGTAAGTCTTTAGAGCAACAATTTGCATCTTTGATACTACATATTTGGCCTTGGCCACAGTTTGTATTGAATATCTACAATGGTTATTAGAGACTTAATACCTAGCTTATGAATGGATTGACATTCATTATGCACTGTGATAAACTTTCTAAGAAGTTCCATCAACACCCACTTGTCAGAATAATATCTCGGTAACATGTATGAATACCCTATATAGCAACTTACCTTTAGGTATATGAAAGTGGGAAATTGCAAGAAGATACATCCATATTTATTCACAACCTTCCACAGTTCATCAGAGACCTTTTCTTCTCCAAGGATGGATCAAACATACTAAGTAAGGGTGCAAAAAAAATATCATTTACCCTTCTAAAGTGTTTGATGTTGCCTCTAATAGTGATTTAGGAATAGTACTTATGCACTGGAACATGTACCTCCTATCTCCTTCTGTTGTTAGACCTGGATATTTCCTCATGGTTGCTACAATGTACACTAGGTATGAAGTCATATAGAACGTTGTTCATGGATCTCACCACTGATTTCGGTACCCCAATCAATCCAACACTTTTTTCTTGATTATCCTGATGTACTCGTACATCCACTCTTGAAAAGTTGGTGAAGTTGGTAATTCTTTTACTCTACTTAGAAGAGTAATCATATTACACACATCCTCTTTGAAATCATTGCAAGGAAGGTTGTTAGGCCATCCTTAGATGTTGGGCCTCAAAGCCTTCAACCATTTCATATTGATCAACTCCTTGGCTTCATTTTTATTTTTATCATAAGCCTATTGGGTATGTTGAATAGTCATTTTTGTATATTTCTCCATGGTTGGGACTTGGAAAACCACATCGAAGAAATCAACATCCAACCTCATCATTACTTGTCCTGAAGAGTCTCTAACACTTTTTTCATCGTGAATGAAGTGTGAGGCAACTTGCAACACAAACTCTGGACAATGAGTTGCTACGGGGAATGAGGCAATTTGATGAAGATTGCTATGAAAAATGGCCTCCAAATCTTTTTCAAGGGGTTGCTTCTTTGTTCTTTTAACAAAATAATTCATATCAAGAAGACCAATTTCTATATCCTTGATCTCATTAATCTTGGATGTGATCATTGTAGGTGGATAAACACCTTGATATTTGTATATCATTTTTTCCTTCTTTCTTGATGATAGTGACTCTTCAGTTGTCATCGAATACACCCAGGAACCTTGATATCTTACAAGAATGCCTTTGAGGGATGACTAATAGGAGATGGAGTATAACTGTAAGGAAATAATGGATTTCTCCAATAGTAGAAAAGTATGCATTATGAGACTGAGGGAATGAAAAAATCCAAGTGAGCACTTTGGAGTGAGTAGATGGAAGCAATGGAATGAGAAAAACTGAGTGAAAGTGGGAAAAACAAAGCTTGAAATGTAATTTTCCTCCTTTTAGGTTACAGAGGGGAACCAAAAATGACAACCTGTAACTGCTTGTTACTAGAGGAACAACCCTCATAAAACTGATTGATAGGTGTAGGACCAAACACTATAACACTTGAGCACAAATCCATTTTCAAGGATAAGAAATAAACTTTGTATACATTTTATTTATCTTTCATACATTCCAAATATTTGTAAACTTTCTTTCCGATAGGAATGTCAGACTTCCATTTAATATTATCCTTTAATAGTAATGAATTCAAAAAAAAGAATACTAAACACATGAGCAAAAACTCAAACCAGAAGGGATAACTCTCAGCTAAAGACATTTTGACATTCTCAATTAGGTTCTCCATTACTAGGATACATAGGTCAAACTAATTATTTTCCTTCACCATCTTATGTGCAAGATACATAGCAATAGCTGATGTAGAACCTTCACAATTTCAGAAATAGATTTTGCAAGTGATATCGAAAGCAGCATACCTTACTACAAGATAAGAAATGGTATTTATTAGTAGAGCTTGGGGGTTTTTGTCGATACCAGTAAGTTCCTCCATGTCTCTATATTTCATTTTCTTCTTCCTAGCGAGGTCACCAACATTGCACAATCTAGTAATAGCTTCAATGGATTCCTTAGTAATAGGATAGGGTTTTTCCAAAATGATGTTGTCATCCTTGAATTGACTCAATAGGAAAAAGATACTCTTTTTCAGCATTCCAAGGGAATTCTCCCCATACATCCATACCTAGGACACTTACATTCTACAATTTTATCAGTCTTCCATCCTAGTTCCATTTCCTTCATCTTTCGATGATCAAAATTTTCAAAATCTACTCCCTTCAGCCTTAGTGAAATACAACCATTAGATTCATAGTTAACTAACATGGACTCCACCATTGTGCTTAGCTTCTTCAATCATTTTATCACTCAGTGAAACCTCTTCTCCTTCTTTACAAAATGTGAGAAATGATTTTAAATTCCATCTTTATCCATAATTGCTTATGATGATTTTTCTGCCAAAAATGTACATCGATGACGCCAACAATTGTACTTAACTTTTCAATCAGTCAGATTAAGCTTCATCATGCATTGCCAACTAGATCAAACTTAGTCATGTTGGAAACACATCAATATTACTTTGGAGAGGGGGAACCGACAAGTTATGTATTGAAAAACTCCACCTAAGACAAGGTAGCTGGCTCAGATTTTGGAAGAGCTTGTACTAGCATCCAGTATGGAAGGGCTCCCCACACATGTTTCTTTTTTCTTCCAAACCATGAAGGTCTTCTTCTCACATTCATCTGATTTTGCAACCTCCTTTTTATTTTTCAGACTTTCTTGGAGCAACATATATGCATGTGTTAGCACAAATTCTAGATTTACTGCACTTGTAACATCTTTTTCCCGACTCAACTAAGTGAACCCTAGATCTACACTGATTAGGTTTGTGACCATAACCATGGCATACATAGAAATGACCATTAAAGAGATTGTTCATTCCATTCCTTCTAGCTAGATTAGATAATTGACTTTTGCAATAACTTTCTTTGTGGCCAAACTTGTGATAGTTAATGCATTCAGTACTCAATTCCTTCTTGCTTCTACACTCTACAACATTATGTCCAAAATTTTTGCATAGAAAACAATGACGATTAGACTATAAGTACCTTTGAGCATTTGGTTGCCTAACCAGAGGTCTTTTTGTAGATGTTCTAGAGCTCTGGACCTTGCTTGTTACAATAGATCTTGCTTAAACTTCAACTACTTTGTCTTTACCCTTAGTATTCTAATTTGATCTTTCACCTTAGAATACAAGTACTTCCTTATCCTTGTGAAATTTCTATAGGGATAAGAGTTGATCCATAATTATGCTACTTTCACATACTCTTGCTTCTGATTTTAACCTTCTTAACTCTTGATCTAATTTCTCATTTTGTTCTAATTTGTGTTTGATGGTATCCTTGATATTTTCTTTAGTATTCTTGCATTCATCCAATTGTAGCTTTAGATTCACAAGAATTTCCTTTGAATCCTTTAATTCCTTGCTGACCTCTCTATGTCTTGCTTTGAATTTCTATATTTTCTCCCTTAGCTTTGAGATACAAGCATTTGCCTCCTTGATCTTTTATTTCAATTCTTTATTTTCAGATTCTATGCTTTCCATATCATATAACGTGTCTTCAGTTATTAGTCAAAGTAATAATCTTCTGCCATCTTGTTCAAACTACCAAGATCTCCCTCAAGCAGTTAAGCTCTATCTGCAAAGGACTGGGCTCTGATACCAATTGTTGAACAGTTCATATAACTGAGAGGGGGCGGTGAATCAACTATACTAAAACAATTTTATTGACTATAATTGATCTAGAGGAATCTTGAATTAATTAGATAATCAAAGTAGATATGAACATGAAAACGCAAAAAATAACCATGCACAATAACGCTAGAATTTACGTGGAAACCCAAGATAGGAAAAACCATAGAGAATGCTAATTCTCAATTACAAAACATCGGTTAAGGTTATTTTTACAAGGGCACACTACAAAAATTCTCATTATAGGCAAGGCTCACTGTCAGTGGGATCACTACCCAATTAATAAAAAAATATCTTATTACAAAATAGACAAAACATGAGCTGATGAAACTACATCTACATATGCATGAAGTCGGTTCCGCTTAAGAGCACAATATCTTTCTGCAGCAGATCCAGTCAAGAATCTTCTTCCCACCTTCCTTGCACAACCTCTATAATACAAGATTAATTCTTCCTGACTCTTTCCTTCACTTCCTTCTTTATTTATTTTTGCACAATCCTTCACACCCTTATCATTGTTCAAACACAACATACTACATCTTTGGAATCAAAGAGATTTTATTTATATATACCCATATAACGAAATACGTTTTCCTAGCAAAACATGTTGGCTTGAAGAACAACCTTGAGATATTCAATAAGGCTTGGTACACCAACACTGGACCCAAAGGATAGGCCACGAATAGAGATCTCCTTACAACATTACCACGAGACCCATAAATAGGTCATATATAAGATAAGCATAATTACTAAAAGATACATAACTTGAATTACATAAGATATATTCTCGAGCCAATGAGAACACCACAACCAAGACCAAGTCTTGGTCTCCATCAATTTCAGTACCAACTGGAGGAATGCAATTAGACATACCAAAAATCGTAACATGCTACATGAATGCCGGTATAGAAAGGATACATGGACAATTCTTTGAGCACAAAAAGCAATATCAAAAGATTATACTTAATTATTATGCATTAACTATCTTCCACAAATGTCCCAAAAAGAAGTACTGCCATATCCGGATCAAGGATAACATCCATACTACACGATAGGATAGATCATTTTTGTATATCATCCAAAGCACAGCCTTCCAGATCCTAGGTTTTGAAATCAATGACAACAAAACCAAATATTCTCAACAAATTCTCAACATCTTGTACATGGCTTTGAAATGCTTTGGAAGTACATTAGTGTATGGGTTTTAAAAATCAGCACTTCTTCATCTTGGGAAGTTTGATTTTATGCACAAGTGGTAATTTTTGATGCCTTGACATCTTCTTGAAGGAATAGATGGATTTGTGTATTGGGTGGGTGAAAAGATATGGGTAGCCAATTTGTGGCCAATTTACTTTCTCATCCTCAAATAGTAAAACTGCAAGTTTGTTATAGTAAAATGCACTTGTGTTATGGCTTGGTAATGACCGAGCCTAGGATCGTTCATTACCAAGCCATAATTTGAGAACATTATAACACACTCACGTTATGGTTTAAATTTCAAAAAATGCATGCATTTTGAGTTCAAAAAATGTGCATTTTTTGAAATAAAAAAAACATCTCCAAAATGCAAGCATATTATAACGTGTCTATGTTTCGGTCTACATTGAATTTTTTTTCTTCTTTTTTTCTTGTCTCTTTCTTCTTGTAATCTTTCAAGGAAACTATATACATGAAATAAACATTTAAGACTAAGTTGAAATTTACATATGGAAATTTACTTTCTTATACTTTAATTTATATTTTATGTATATAGTTTCAAGATGTTTGAGAGTGGTTTCGGGTCTCTAGGAGTTATAATGAAAATTCTAGTTTTTGGAAGATCTCAAAAAATTTAGACAGTTAAATTTCAGTAATCATTATGTCAAATTTTAATAATCAAGAGGTCAAATTTTAGTAATCAATAAGTTGTATCATCTCTCTCTCTTTATCTCGCACATTTTTTATCCCTTATGCTCTAGACCTTACATTCTCTCCTTCCCTCTACACTTCTATCTATCTAAGCTCTCTTCCCACTCCATCCCTCCATCTTTTCCTTATTCCCTCCTTCCCTCTAATTTTCTCTATCTCCCTCTCTCTCTCTCTCTTCCTTCCTCCCACCCACATTCCCTCTCTACTTCACTCTATCTAACCTATCCATCTCTACCTCTCTTTATTCATCCATCATCTCTCTCTCTCTTCCTTCATCACAACCACCTTCCCTCTCTACTTCTCTCTATCTAACTTATCCCTCTCTATATATCTCTCAACATCCCTCCTCTCTCTCTCAATCTCTCTACCTTCTTGATTCACTCCTCTCTCTCATTCTCTTTATCATAATTCTCTCTCCCTCTCCTTCCCTCCTCCCCTCTCTACTTCTCTCTATCTCTCTCCCTCCATCCTCCTCCCTCTCTATCTCTCCTCTATATACTTGTCTCTACCTCTCTCCATCTCTACCTATCCCTCCCTCATTCCCTCTCACTCTCCCTCCCTCTCTCGATCTCTCTTAATATCCCAACCTTCCTCCTTCCCTTTGTATTTATCTCTCTCTCTTTGGTTTAGACTTTATGGTTTAGGGTTTAAGGTTTAGGGCTTACGGTTTAGTATTTAGGGTTTACAATTTATGGCTCATGGCTTAGGATTTAGGTACAACTCCATATCTCTCCCCCCTATCTTAGTTATATCCCTCATTCTATCCCTCCAGCCTCCTCTCTCTCTTAGGTATATCTCTCAATCCCTCTATCTCTCTTACATATATCTCACACTCCCTCTATCGCTCTCTCTCTTAGGTCTCTCCCTCCCACCCTAACAAGATCACACACTCTCTCTCTCTCTCTCTCATCTCTCCATCCCACCCTCTTCCCCTCTTCTCAAGTCTCTCCCTCCCATCCTAACTAGATAAGAAACACTCTCTCTTTGTCTCTCTCTAAGGTCTCTCCCTCAACCCCTCTCTCTCTCTCTCTCTCTCTCTCTCTCATAGGTCTCTCCCTCCCACCCCCTCTTCCTCTCTCAAGTCTCTCCCTCCTACCCTAACTAGATAATTTATCTCTCTTCCTCTCAACCCCTATATCTTAGGTCTCTCTTTGCCACCTCCTCACCCTCTCCTAGCCCCTCTCCCTCTCTTAAGTCTCTGTCTCCCACCCTAACTAGAGAATTATCTCTCTCTCTCTCAAGTCTCTCCCTCCCACCCTAACTAGAGAAATCTCTCCCTCTCTTAAGTCTCTCCCTCCCACCCTAACTAGAGAAATATCTCTTTGTCTCTATCTCTCTCCATTCTTCTATCTTCCTCTCCACCTCTCCCTCTCTCTTAGATATGTCCCTCCCACCCCTTCCCTCTCTCTCAAGTCTATCCCTCTCCACCCCTCCCATTCTCTCAAGTCTCTACCTCCTATCCCCCTCTCTCTCTCTCTCTCAAGTCTATCCCTCCCACCCCCTCCCCTTCTCTCAAGTCTCTCCCTCACATCCCCCCACTCTCTCTATCTCCATCGTTATGTATCTATCTCTCTCCTACTCCATATCTATCCCTCTCCCCCTCTCTCCCTCCCACCCCCTCTCCATGTCTCGGGTCTCTCCCTCCCACCCCCTCTCCATGTCTTAGGTCTCTCCCTCCCACTCTAAGTAGAGAAATCTCTCTCTCTCTCTCCATCTCTACCTCTATTTTAGCTCTATCCCTCCTACCCCATCCCCCTCTCTCAAGTCTCTTCCTCCCACCCTAAGTAGACAACTCTTTGTCTCTGGTCTCTCCCTCCCACCCTAACTAGAGAAAACACATACACTCTCTCTCTCCCACTCCCTCTCTCCCATGTCTCTCCCTCCCACTACATCATTGGGAGACCCCATTATGTGGACCCATTTTTTTAAA
Source organism: Sequoiadendron giganteum (assembly GCA_007115665.2). Lineage (NCBI taxonomy): Eukaryota > Viridiplantae > Streptophyta > Pinopsida > Cupressales > Cupressaceae > Sequoiadendron > Sequoiadendron giganteum. The sequence continues at coordinate 103,972,774 of CM021105.1, read as the reverse complement.
CAAGGAAATTTCGGTTGTCAATCTCACTGAATTGGAAAACTATTGAGCCCACTAGCCCTCCAATTTGGTGAAATTGGAAATGTACTTGCCTATTTGAAAAAATGGGTCCATGAAATGGGGTCTCTCAATGATGAAAATCACCGAGAGACCCCATTTTTTCAAACAAGCCAAGTGATGGAGAGGAAGTGGGAGGGAGATAGAGATAATGGTAGGGCTGCATTGAGCAAGAGTTACGTAGAAAGAGGGAGAGGGTAGATAGAGACAATTAGAGAGGGTAGGGGAGAGGGAGGGAGAGAGAGTTGAGATGTAGAGATAGAGAAAGCGATATGGTTTGAGGGTATAGGGTTAAGGGATTAGGATGGTGGACCTATAGGTTTGATGATTTAGAGTATTGGGTTGAGGGTATACGGTTGAGGTATTAGGGTATTGGGTCTCTACCCTCAACTCGAATCCCTCAACCCTTAAACCCTTAAACCTAAGAAAACTATCTACCCTAAGAGGGAGTGGGAGAGAGAGGGAGTGATGGATAGGTAGTGGGAGGGAGTTAGAGATAAATCGAGGGATTGAGAGAGTGGTAGGGATTGATTGAGCAAGAGATACACAGAAAGAGGGAGTGGGTAGATAGAAACAATTAGAGAGGGTAGGAGAGAGGGAGGGGAAGAGAGGTGAGATGTATAGATAGAGATAAATAGATAGGGGTTGAGGGTATAGGGTTGAGGGATTAGGGTGGACCTATAGGGTTGATGATTTATGGTATTGGGTTGAGGGTATAGGGTTGAGGGTAGAGGGTATTGGGTTGAGGGTAGAGGGTAGAAGTTTTAAGGGTTTAGGGTTAAAGGGTTTAGGGTTGAGGGTAGAGGGTTTCGGGTATAGGTTTGAGGGTATATGGTTGAAGGATTAGGTTGAGGGTCCAATGCATAAGCTAGATGGTATAGAGTTTGAGATTTTAGGGTTAAGGGTTGAGGGTTGAGGGATTAAGGGTTGAGGGTTGATAATTGAGGGTTGAGGGTTTAATGTATAGGGTAGAGGGTTGAGGGTAGAGGGTAGAGGGTAGGGGGTTTAAGGTTGAGGGTAGAGGATTGAGGGTATAGGGTTGAGGGTCCAATGTATAGGGTAGAGGGTATAGGGGTTGATGGATTAGAGTTTAAGGGTTGAGGGTTGAGGGTTGAGGGTTTAAGGGTTGATGGATTAAGGTTTGAGGGATTAAGGGTTTAGGGTTGAGGTTTTAGGGTTGAGGATAGAGGGTTTAGGGTTTAGGTTATAGGTTTGAGGATATATGGTTGAAGGATTAGGGTTTAAGGTACAATGTATAAGGTAGAGGGTATAGGGGTTGAGGGTTAATGGTTTAAGGGTTGAGGGTTGAGGGATTAAGGGATGAGGGTTGAGAATTATGGGTTGAGGGTTTAATGTATAGGGTAGAGGGTTTAAGGGTTGAGTGTTGAGGGTTTAAGGTTGAGGATAGAGGGTTGAGGGCATAGGGTTGAGGATCAGGGTTGAGGGTTCATTGTATAGGGTTGAGGGTTGAGAATTTAGGGTTGAAGGTTTAATGTATAGGTTAGAGTTTAGAGGATTTAAGGGTTGAGGTTGAGGGTTTAAGGTTGAGGGTAGAAGATTGAGGGTTGAGGGTCCAATGTATAGGGTAGAGGGTATATCGGTTGAGGGATTAGGGTTTAAGGGGTTGAGGGTTGAGGGTTGAGGGTAGAGGGCTAAGGGTTTAAGGGTTGAGGGATTAAGGGTTAAGGGATTAGGGATTAGGGTAGAGAGTTTACATAAATGGGAGACCCCATTTCTTGGAACCATTTTTCAAACAGGCCACGACATTGCTAATTTCACCAAATTAGCAAGCTAGTGTGCCCACTAGCTTACCAATTCAGTGAAATTGGTAACCTAACTTGGCTTGTTTTGAAAAGTGGGTTCAAGAAATAGGATCTCTTGTTGATCAAGCAGGCTAAGTTAGGTTGCCAATATCATCAAATTGGTAAGCTAGTGGGTGCAATGGCTTGCCAATTCGATGAAATTGGCAATGTAGTGGCATGTTTGAAAAAGTGGGTCCCAGAAATGGGGTCTCCCAGTGATGTAAATCATCAAGAGACCCCATTTCTTGGACCCATTTTTTTCAAACAGTTCAAGTTTGGTCATGAATTTCATCGAATTGGCAAGCTAGTGGGCACACTGGCTTGCCAATTCAGTGATATTGATGATGTAGTGGCCTATTTGAAAAAATGGGTCGAAGAAATGGGGTCTCCCAATGATTTAAATCATCGAAAGACCACATTTCTTGGACCCGTTTTTTTCATTCAGGCCAAGTTAGGTTGCCAATTTCACTGAATTGGGAAGCTAGTGGGACCACTAGCTTGCCAATTTGGTGAAATTGGCAATGTAGTGGCATGTTTGAAAAATTGAGTCCAAGAATTACATCACTGGGAAACCCCATTTTTTCAAACAGGGAAAGTTAGGTTGCCAATTCAATGAAATTGGCAATGTAGTGGCCTATTTAAAAAAATAGGTCCAAGAAATGGGGGCCATCTCTCTCTCTCTCTCTCTCTCTCTCTCTCTTTATTAGGTCTTTCCCTCCCACCCCTTCCCCCTCTCTCAATTCTCTCCCTCCCACCTCCCACCAGGTAACTAGAGAATATTCTCTCTATCTCTATCTCTCTCTCTCTCTCTCTCTCTCTCTCTCTCTCTCCTAAACCCTGATCCCTATACCCTATAATATTAACCTTAAACCTTAAACCTTCAATCCAATACCCTCAACCTTATACCTAATAACCTAAACCCTAATCCCTATACCCTATTAACAACATAACCTTATACCTTCAACCCTATACCTTAAACAGTAAACCCTACACCCTCAACCCTCATTCCTATACCCTACACATTATCCTTGGACCCTTAACACTAAAATTAAATGATAAATCATACATAAACCTTTACCTTAAACCCAATACCCTCAACCCTATACCCAATATCCTAAACCATAATCCCTATACCCTATACACTTAACCCTACACCCCCAACCTTGAACACTATACCTCAACCCTCAACCCTATACCCTACACCTTCAAACCTCATCCCTATACCCTATACCATCAACCTTATAACCTAAGCCCTAAAAATCATCCCTCAATCCTATACTTAAACCCTAAACCCTACATTCAACCTTGTACACTAAACCCTAAACCACAATCCTAAACTCAATACCATCAACCCTATACCCATTATTCTAAACCTGAATCCCTATACCTTATACACTTAGCTCTATACCCTCAACCTTGAACACTATCCCTGAAACCTCAACCCTATACCTTAAACCCTAAACCGTACACCCTCAAGCCTCATCGCTATACCCTACACCCTCAACCTTATACCCTAAACCATAAAAAATATCCCTCAACCTTATACTTCAACGAAAAACCCTACACTCTCAACCCTTAACCCTCTACCTTATACCCTTAACCCTACACCCTAAACCCTAATCTATATACCCTATACACTTCATCTCATACCCTCAACCTTGAACATTATACCTCAACCCTTAACACTCAAACTTATACATAAATCCTAAACTCTAAACCATCAACCCTAAACCTAATATCATCAACTATATACCCAATATCCCAAACCATAATCCATATACCTTATACACTTAACCTTATACCCTCAAACCTATACCTTAAACCCTAAAACCTAAACCCTCACCCCTCATCCCTATACCCTATACCCCCAATTTTATACCTAATATCCTAAACCCTAATCCCTCTTCCCTATACACTTTACCCTATATACTCAATCCTATACCTTAAAAACTAAACGTTACACCGTCAACCCTCATATGGGGAGAGAGAAAGAGGGGTTGGGAGGGATTTGAGAGAGTGAGAGAGAGGTTGGGAGGGAAAGAGGAGATAAAGATAAGTAGAGAGGGAAGGAGAGGTAGAGAGATATGAGAGAAAAAGAGTAGATACAAAAGGAGACATGGAGGGAGAGGTATGGAGGGAGAGAGAGGGAGGTGATAGAGTTGAGATAGAGAGCAAGTAAGAGAGTGTGGTAGGGAGTGATATAGGGATATGTTGGTAGAGAAGGATACGTGAGATAAAGAGAAGTAGAGAGAGATAGAGATAGAGGGAAGGAGGGAGGGTGAGTGAGAGAGGGGAGGAAGGGAGAGGTAAATAGGGATAGGTAAGATAAAGATATGTAGAGGGAGAATGGTTTCATATAGATAAGGACAAAGTTATAGAGAGGGAAAGAGAGAATGGTGAGATAGAGAGGGGAGAGTGAAAGAGAAATATGGTGAGGGAGGAGTGAGAGACAATGAGAGAGAGGTAGAGGGAGGGAGAGGAGAGATAGAGAGTAGATAGGGGAAAAGGTAGGGAGGGAGACATCTAGTGAGAGAGAGGACTAGGTGAGATAAATATAATTAGAGAAATGAGAGGTAGAGAGAAGTAGAGAGAGAGTAAGGGAGAGATAGAAGTGATATAGAGAGGTGGAGAGAGCGTGGTAGGGAGTGATGGATGGAGAGGTAGGTAAAGAGAGATTAGGGAGATAGAGATTAAAGAGGGAAGGAGAGGGAGAGGTATGGATGGAGAGAGAGAGGGAGGTAAGAGAGAGGTGAGATAGAGAGAAATAGAGAGAGTGTGGTAGGGAGTGATGGGGGGATATGCAGGTAGGAGGGATATGTGAGATAGAGAGAAGTAGAGAGAGATAGAGATAGAGGGAAGGATGGAGGGGAGGAAGGGAGAGGTAAATAGGGATAGGTGAGATAAAGATATGTAGAGAGAGAATGGTGACATAAAGAGAAATAGACTTACAATGAGGGAAAGAGAGAATGGTGAGATAAAGAGGAGAGAGTGAGAGAGAAAGAGGGTGAGCGAGGAGGGAGAGAGAGAGATGGAGGGAGAGGAGAGATAGAGAGTAGATAGGGTAAAAGGTAGGGAGGGAGAAATCTAGTCAGAGAGAGAGGGCTAGGGGAGATAAATATAATTAGAGGGGGAAGGAGAGGTAGAGAGAGAGAAATAGAGAGGGAATGACGGAGGGAGGGAGAGAAGCAAGATAGAGAGGTGTAGAGAGAGTGTTAGGAAGTGTTGGATGGAGAGGTAGGTAGAGAGGGAAGGAGAGAGAGAGGTATGGATGGAGAGATTGGGAGGTGAGATAGATAGTAATAGAGAGAGACTAGTAGGTTGTGATTGATGGAGAGAAAGGTAGAGAGGGATATGGGAGATATAGATAATTAGAGAGGGAGGGAGATGTAGTGAGGGAGAGAGAGGTGAGATAGAGAGAAATGGAGAGTGGTGGAACGAGAGGTAGGTAAAGAGAGAGATGGGAGATAAAGATACGTAGAGAGTGAAGGAGAGGTAGAGAGAGGGAGAGAGGAGATAAAGATAAGTAGAGATAGGCTTTAAAAAACCAACTTAATGTAAAAGAAATACCATAAAAAGTATATTTTTAAAATCCCAAGAGAGGCTATAAATATTCTATTCACTTATTATTCCTATGTCATGGAATTGGTTTAATCAAGGGTCTAATTGAGGAGAAAAAAACCCTCACAATTTACATTTGATATTTGATTCTTATAGGTATAGGTTTATATTTTCATAGTAGTTCAATTTATTAGAAATGGATATGAACCAAAAGAATTTGAGACATTTACTAATCATCTAGGGATCTAAGTGAGTATAACACGACCCTCACAATTTAGTAGATTTCGTAATGGTGTTTTTGAACATTGTCAATCCATATTGAGGTGTAAATATTAGAAGATAGAAGTGGGTGAATTCCAGATATATTTTTTCTAGTTGATTATTGCAACTATAGGTGTAAGCTTATACACTAGTTCTA
>CM021105.1:103913137-103966842 GCA_007115665.2 Sequoiadendron giganteum | reverse complement strand
TAGTTGGACAACAGTTGACAAGCACCCATGGACTGACCCCAACTAATTAAAAACAAAACTAAAATTGTCTAGATATGCAACATGAGTTGGTTGAACATCTTTATTCAATATGTCTTTACCAAAGTCATTACAATGATTACCTCTTCAGCCCGTAGAGACACACCACCATCTTCACCAAGGAAGCGAGCTTCTAGGCATTGACCTAAATCTAAGACAACCTGCAAGAGAACAAATTTAGCTTGACTAACAATATAAGATGTAAATGAACAACCGAATAGCAAGACACAATGCTATAATAATCAATGCAATGACTGAGAAATTTAACATGATAAATTTTATAAAAAATATAGAAGGGCCAAACCAAAGCGCCCCTTGTCCCTGCTATTGATCAGCACAAATCGCTGAAAGAAAGAATGATTTCAGATGATCTTCATCTGATTATGTGAAGGCACCAGAGTTGAACTTTATTCTATATGATCAGCAGTTGAATTTGATAGTTGTATCAAGAGTGAAACAATTAATAGTAAATGTAAAACTTGATCCCAAAAAAGGTATTAGATTTGTCCCCTGTCCCCTCCAACTTTGAATAGAGTATATGTCCCCATCAGCTTTAGTACTTTCAACCATAAATAAATAAATAAAACTTTGGTTGTTCCTTGTGTGCTCAATCAGCTTTCTGGTTTGTATTGTGCAAAGTATGAGAAGCTAATTTTAGCTGATTGCAAAGTATAAATGATGTGAGGGTTGTGTAATTTAGATTTATACCTACAAATTACATTTGATTGAAAGAATTGTTATCAATATTTTAAATCTATATATATAATTATCAAAGATAATTTTTCCTCCAAAAAAAATGCTTTACTCTAATACCTAAGGTTTTACTTATATTATTTTTCACTCAAGCTATTTTCTCTACTACACATGGGATAATTTACTATGGGAACATAAAATGGCCCTAATGGATCCATAGAATTGGTCTTAATGGGCTCACATGGAACCCACAAAAAAATGCACAATTTTAAATATCATAAATGTTTTTTTTATACATAAAGAGGATTCTATTAACTATAAAAGATAGTTACAAACAACTACAATGCAGGAACCATAGAAAACCATCAACAAATTTTTTTTTCCAAAACCATCCACTACCAGTCCTCGCCCCAGATCGAAACCCCAACCAGCTAACAAAAAGAGATCAACAACCTAGCCAACATACGACTCTCAACCAGTACCATGCTATCCCATAACCCTCCAGCGAGTCATATGACAGTCCAGTGAGTGGTGAGCAATATAAATTGGGGTCTTACTTGACATGATAATAGTTCAATTTTAGCCATCAGATCCTTAAGGAAAATAAACATTCATATGAAACAAGGCACGAGATAAACATCCATATAAGACACATGGTAAATGAACAAAATTTGAATCCATGATCTATTTTTAACCCTCCAGCAAGTCATATGACAGTCCAGTGAGTGGTGAGCAATATAAATTGGGGTCTTACTTGACCTGATAATAGATCAATTTAGATAAGCATAATAGTTGGGAATGGACATTTTTCCCCTCTAATATAATAGTGTTTTCTTAATAAGAAAAAGATAGAATTTAGATAAATTGAAGAAGTAACAAATTTCTTTTCAAACTATCTTCAATCCAATACTTCAAACATATAAAAATTAAAATAAAAAAAACAGAAGAAAAGCCATTGGTAGGCCTATAGGGGTCATACCGACCCACAAGTCAGGTGCACAAAGAGAGACGACCAAATAATTACTAGAGAAGGCACTGGCATGATGAACATGGGACTACGTTAAGGAGGGAATGGATGTGGATCCTCTCAAAGAGATTTGCAGAGTAAGAGTCGAGTCTGTCTTTGTGTTCTTGCATATGAATTTCTAGATTGTAAAAATTGATACACATTATAAAATTGAAGAAATGAAGGATTGGTATTCAAACACAGAGTAATCAAGAGATGGCTTAGACTCTGCCTCTACAACTGGTATCACTTATTATGATTCATATTCGTGGGGAGACTATTCCAAAATGATAGTTGCAGCAATTAGTTTCTCTTAACTTATCACCGAACAAGCTTTGTGGAGGAATTTCAGCGGGTTTTGAGAAGCTTATGAATCTGAAGAACTTAGATTTGCATCAAAATCAGCTACCTGAACAAATTGAAAGTTCTTTACAAAGATAACTTCCAAAATGGAAGAGGACTTGTTATTGGTTTGGCAGAATCCCTTAGAGGAATGCAGCCTCATGGGATGCCTCAAGGGAATGTAGCCTTATGAAATACCTTGAAGGCAAGGCCTATGAAAAGTTTGACAAAATACCTTGTGGAAATGTGAAACCCTAGCCCAATTACACATCTAATAAGTAATTATCTTCATCAATAAAATGTGTTGGATAGTGGTAACTGAAAATAGTGTTGGATAGTGGAAACTGAAAATACTGGAGAGTAGAGACTCTGTAGCAGAGCTAATTCATATGTAAACTCAAGAGACTTGGGTATTTCATCTAAAATTTCAAAATGCAGAGTAACAGAGGACAAGTCCGCCTGTATAAGAGTTTCAAACGCAAGTAACTATTTACCCACTAACCTAGATCATCAACATTGATAAAACAACTTGGAGGTTGATACCATATCTCTGGATCTTTTCTATCATTTTTATTATTCACATGAAATATCAAAAGACCGATTCTAGTATGTTTTAGTCAAATGCCATTCTATTCAAATATTTTACTCAAATGCCATTCTATTCAATGTAACCAAGATTTCACATGTTCAAAATGCATTTCAAACAATTAAAAGATTGGCAAAGAGTTCACACCTCAGCGTCTTCAAATCGAAGTTCAAAAAATTCAAAAAAATTCATAATAAAAGAAAAATGTGGGCCATCGCAAACATACCTTCAAGGTGGCTATAAAGCCGACTAATCTTCAACCAGGCACTTTTCAGAGCTCGGTTGGGAATCAGAAAATACTGCAATTCTGCCATCATTTCCACCATTTAAAGCATGGGCAGAGCTCTTGTCTTCAGAATTAAGCATGGGCAGAGCCCATGTAAACCCTCGTCTTCTTGTCGTAGAATTGCCGTCCCTAACCTGCAGACAAATCCGCTTTCTTCTGATGAACCCTTCCCATCTCGAGCATTTCACTGCTTTCTTTGTCATCAGTGTTTTGTATACTTTTAGAAGATTTCCGCGAATTTATATGGCAGAAAGGGAAATTTCCACTGTAGAAGTGTTCCTGCTTCTTGGATATCCATTTCTTTGAAATCATTATCCAGATTCAGACGTCACATTACATAAACTCTGCTACTCTTGTTGCGAATCTGTAAATTCACCTGTGTATATCCCTAACACATTTAACCTTATGACTGCATACCCATTGCAATTTGAAGTAGAATAGCATCATACCCGTTAGTCATTAAGTTAGTACGAGGACCACTTCTATTGCAAAATCACATCCTTTGGCTAGTATTTTGTTTCATCGAGAATTTGTTGACTGTATTAACTTCTTAAATTTGAGATTAAAGTGGGTGAACTTAGGTTTTTTAAGAGGTATGTGATGATGAATGTTTTACAACAATTTCCTTACTATCGGTAACCCATTTTGGCCTTCATATAGTGCTTGTGATTTGTCCAACTATTTTCCACATTATGCTTAGTTAACTTTCCTAACTTATTTTAGCCTCCCAGGAATGTTTTTATTGCGTTGGTTATATGGACACATTTCTTGGTTAGTGTCATCATCCATGACATGTGATGACTGATTGTATTATTTATCATATGAGGTATAACTAACTTCACCATTCAATGACGATGGTATCAATTTAATTTAGAATTGTTACTTTCGATTATAAACCAATATAGGAGTTTTTCCTTGGTTATTTCCAAAATAACAATTCCTCCCTTGATATTGTATATACTTGTAAATAAGCAAATTTGTCTAGACAAATTTGAATGTTCTAGGGTAAATCAATTTCACTAAAGGAAAATAAATTGCAAAAACAATATTGTAGAGATTGAAGATTACAAAAACTACCAACAAAGTATAGTAATATTTGGAGTCCCCTATCATTCTTCTATCCTTGTTAATTCCACCTACAACATATCTCCACAAGTGCCCAAGCCAAGGGGGAGATTAATGTGCTAACAAGTGACCAAGTTAACTATCACTTTGTCCTATTTGTTTTATTTTTTTTATTTGATTATTTATGGTTTGATTATAATTACACGCTTATTACACACATTTAGTTTATTGGTTTCCTTATATAATAGATTACTTTTCCTTGCATATTATCATACTTCAATGTCTTGGCTTATTGCCTAGTGCACTATCTTATTATAGCCCTTAGCTTATGTTGATATTTACCTAAATCCTTTTCTATGATTTTCTTTTAATGCACATTGAGAGAGGCATTCGAGCAATTTTTATTCAAAGTTTTCAAATTAGCAAATTTGGTATCCTACTACACACATTGTGGTGAACATGACATGAAGATTATCCCTTCCTTTGGTAGGATCGCCGTCAATTTTTTTTCATTTTTCCCTAATCCTTACTACTATCATTCTTGTGTCTTAGTTCCTAGAAGGAAAACAATCCCATTAAATCTCTCTTTGTAGACATCTTAAAAAGCTTTTTGAAATTATATTTCCAAAAGCATGTTCCATTAGCAAACCATCAAATATAGATTTTCAATCCACTTTAGCATGCCTTTATCCACTTTAAAATTTCATCAACCACACTTTTCCATGATGAATTGTTTAGATTTAACATATCTTTCAAAACCTATACTCAAAATCACTACAAACCATACTTGTAATATGTTAATAACCTTGACTATAATGATCCTTATCAACTTTAACATCAATCACTCTTAATAGTTGTAACTTGGCTAACGAAAAATTTGATTACTATATAACATTGAGTTACTCATACCACCTCTTAAGGTAAATTACACAAGTCTTGGACATGTGTACACCTTCAACTTTGCACTACAAATTCAAATCTCATCGATTCACCATGACTTGTGAATCATTATATATAGCCTTGACCAAACTTATTCAACATGCTTCTATTTTCCCAAACAATTTGTGTTGGAGTGGTGTAGACTTGATCCATCATGAAAATTCTAGACTCTACATAACTTCCTAAAGGATACCATTTTGGAATAGGACTTTAACCACAAATCCATGATTGGCATTGGATATAATGAATATATAAATAAACTGCATGATACTCAACATAATTATTTTAAATTAAATTAAGTGAACAACCTTGCATCATTCTATTTTGAATAGTGACAACTACGCATTTGGCCTATCAATGGGACAACTCATCCTATGTAATGCAATCACAAATTAAATATCTAATGAAAGACTATTTATCCATGCAACCTAACATAAACATCTACTCAAAAAATAGATTATTAAGAATAATCACCTAAAGAAATTTTAGAAAGTTGTATTTTAATTCATCCACAATCATTGCATCAAGCTCCAAGGCTTCACAATCAAGTACATTCAACCATACAATTGCAATACAATCAACTCAAATACAACAAATCTCACCACTAGCTACCAACTTCACGAACACCTCATCCTTAACTTACATATAAAATTTGGACATATTTTACAACATGGGTCTTATTGCTAGTATTTTGTCCTCTTTCCATTCCTCTTAATGCCCCTTAAAATATTATATTATTAGATATATTATTCATCTCAATTTCCCTAAATTTATGCAACAAGAAATCATATATTATGGTCATCATAAAGACCAATCTCATAATTGGATTGTTTTTGAGACCATTCGTTGTGTTTCATCTTTTCCTGGCATCACAGATTTACTTGGTCATTCAACAGTTTTGATCCCACATTCATTGCAGGATATACGTTGGGGTGATTAATTTTTATATTTATAAAAGATTCACATTAAAAGTGGTGTAACATTAAATGTTTTGTTCTTTTATCCTATTTGCATATATTAAATAATAATATTTTCATTAAAATATTTACATTTTAAAAATTACAATTAAATAAATATATTTATAATTTAACGAATATTTAATATTTTAATGATTATAAAATATATTTTTAATAATATCATTATAAATTTAGATTTTTATTTAAAGAAAAATATTATTTATTGTGTTTTATTTAAAAAATTGTGTAAATTTTATAAAAGTGATGTTGAGTTAACAATGATTTAAATTTCAAATATGAATCTAATTTGAGGTTATAATTTATAGAAGTCTAATAGGATGATACAATGGAAAATATGCTAATTATGGATAAAAGAGTATAATCTAAGATAATCAAATAAATATTTATATACATACAATAATTAATTTTGATTAATAAAATATACTTGTGGGAATATATAATTTATAATTTAATGTTAGTTAAAGATAAGGATGCTTAGTTATAAGTTTGATGATGAATAACTCTAATGTATTAGAAAAGAAAAATGTGCTTTTGAGTCTTCCTTCTATCATGCAAGTAAAAATAAAGATAATTGCAAGCTAAGTTTTACTATCGACAATCATAAGAAGGAGAAGGTGAGGAAATAGGGTTAGGAATTACGCTTGTATAGAAAGTGGTAATGCTTCACCTAATACACTAGTCATGGGATGATTGTAAAATATATATTTAATAGTGTTATTATATTTATTTTTTTAGTTTAATGAAGAAAAATGTTGTTTATTATGGTTTATTTTTAAAAAATAAAGTAAATTTCATAAAAGTTCAGGATTTATAAAAGGATTGATATATGAATTAAAAAATTAAATGTGATGCTTATTTTAAAATTCAATGATACAAATTTGTTGTTGGAGATGTAGATTTTGATTATTTGAAGTGTTGGAGGTTCTAAACTTGATTATATAAATTTCTGGAAATATGTGTTCAAAATGTTCTTTGCTTTGGTTTAGATATGTGTCTACAAAATAGAACTAGTGTATAAGCTTACACCTATAGTTGTAATAATCAACTAGAAAAAATATATTTGGAATTCACCCACTTCTATCTTCTAATATTTACACCTCAATATGGATTGACAATGTTCAAAAACACCATTACGAAATCTACTAAATTGTGAGGGTTGTGTTATCCTCACTTAGATCCCTAGATGATTAGTAAATGTCTCAAATTCTTTTGGTTCATATCCATTTCTAATAAATTGAACTACTATGAAAATATAAACCTATACCTATAAGAATCAAATATCAAAAATCTGATGCTTAGCATTTGGTTGCCGTGTTCTTCTAATATCTGAACCTCAATATAGATTGATAGTGCTTATTAATTTTTTTAGGGAATGTGCTAAATTGTGAGGGATTTTTTCTCCTCAATTAGACCCTTGATTAAACCAATTCCATGACATAGGAATAATAATTGAATAGAATATTTATAGGCTCTCTTGGGATTTTAAAAATATATTTTTTATGGTGTTTCTTTTACATTAAGTGGGTTTTTTAAAGCCTATCTCTACTTATCTTTATCTCCTCTCTCCCTCTCTCTACCTCTCCTTCACTCTCTACTTATCTTTATCTCCCATATCTCTCTTTACCTACCTCTCCTTCCACCACTCTCCATTTCTCTCTATCTCACCTCTCTCTCCCTCACTACATCTCCCTCCCTCTCTAATTATCTATATCTCCCATATCCCTCTCTACCTTTCTCTCCATCAATCACAACCTACCAGTCTCTTTGTATTACTATCTATCTCACCTCCCACTCTCTCCATCCATACCTATCCCTCTCCTTCCCTCTCTACTCTCTATCTCCTTAATCCCTCTCTACCTACCTCTCCATCCATCACTCCCTAACACTCTCTCTACACCTCTCTATCTTGCTTCTCTCCCTCCCTCCCTCATTCCCTCTCTATTTCTCTCTCTCTACTTCTCCTTCCCCCTCTAATTATATTTATCTCCCCTAGCCCTCTCTCTCTCACTAGATTTCTCCCTCCCTACCTTTTACCCTATCTACTCTCTGTCTCTCCTCTCCCTCCGTCTCTCTCTCTCTCCCTCCTCCCTCACCCTCTTTCTCTCTCACTCTCTCCTCTTTATCTCACCATTCTCTCTTTCCCTCATTGTAAGTCTAATTCTCTTTATGTCACCATTCTCTCTCTACATATCTTTATCTCACATATCCCTCTTTACCTCTCCCTTCCTCCCCTCCATCCTTCCCTCTATCTCTATCTCTCTCTACTTCTCTCTATCTCACGTATCCCTCCTACCTGCATATCCCCCCATCACTCCCTACCGCACTCTCTCTATTTCTCTCTATCTCACCTCTCTCTTACCTCCCTCTCTCTCCATCTATACCTCTCCCTCTCCTTCCCTCTTTAATCTCTATCTCCCTAATCTCTCTTTACCTACCTCTCCATTGATCACTCCCTACCACGCTCTCTACACCTCACTATATCACTTCTATCTCTCCCTTACTCTCTCTCTACTTCTCTCTACCTCTCATATCTCTAATTATATTTAGCTCACCTAGTCCTCTCTCCCACTAGATGTCTCCCTCCCTACCTTTTCCCCTATCTACTCTCTATCTCTCCTCTCCCTCCCTCTACCTCCCTCTCGTTGTCTCTCACTCCTCCCTCACCATATTTCTCTCTCACTCTCTCCTCTCTATCTCACCATTCTCTCTTTCCCTCTCTATAACTTTGTCCTTATCTATATGAAACCATTCTCCCTCTACATATCTTTATCTTACCTATCCCTATTTACCTCTCCCTTCCTCCCCTCTCTCGCTCACCCTCCCCCCTTCCCTCTATCTCTATCTCTCTCTACTTCTCTTTATCTCACGTATCCTTCTCTACCAACATATCCCTCTATCACTCCCTACCACACTCTCTTACTTGCTCTCTATCTCAACTCTATCACCTCCCTCTCTCTCCCTCCATACCTATCCCTCCATGTGTCCTTTTGTATCTACTCTTTTTCTCTCATGTCTCTCTACCTCTCCTTCCCTCTCTACTTATCTTTATCTCCCCTTTCCCTCCCAACCTCTCTCTCACTCTCCCAAATCCCTCCCAAACCCTCTTTCTCTCTCCCCATATGAGGGTTGAGGGTGTAACATTTATTTTTTAAGGTATAGGATTGAGTTTATAGGGTTAAGTGTATAGGGAAGAGGGATTAGGGTTTAGGATATTAGTTATAAAGTTGAGGGTATAGGGTATAGGGATGAGGGGTGAGGGTTTAGGTTTTAGGGTTTAAGGTATAGGTTTGAGGGTATAAGTTTGAGTGTTAAGGGTTGAGGTATAATGTTCAAGGTTGAGGGTATGAGATGAAGTGTATAGGGTATACAGATTAGGGTTTAGGGTGTAGGGTTAAGGGTATAAGGTAGAGGGTTAAGGCTTGAGAGTGTAGGGTTTTGCGTTGAAGTATAAGGTTGAGGGATATTTTTTATGGTTTAGGGTATAAGGTTGAGGGTGTAGGGTATAGAGATGAGGCTTGAGGGTGTACGGTTTAGGGTTTAAGGTATAGGGTTGAGGTTTCAGGGATAGGTTTCAAGGTTGAGGGTATAGAGCTAAGTGTATAAGGTATAGGGATTCAAGTTTCGAATAATGGGTATAGGGTTGATGGTATTGAGTTTAGGATTGAGGTTTAGGGTTTAGGGTTTAGTGTACAAGGTTGAATGTAGGGTTTAGGGTTTAAGTATAGGATTGAGGGATGATTTGTAGGGCTTAGGTTATAAGGTTGATGGTATAGGGTATAGGGATGAGGTTTGAAGGTGTAGGGTATAGGGTTGAGGGTTGAGGTATAGTGTTCAAGGTTGGGGGTGTAGGGTTAAGTGTATAGGGTATAGGGATTATGGTTTAGGATATTGGGTATAGGGTTGAGGGTAAAGGTTTAATGTATGATTTATCATTTAATTATAGATTTAAGGGTCCAAGGATAATGTGTAGGGTATAGGGATGAGGGTTGAGGGTGTAGGGTTTATTGTTTAAGGTATACGGTTGAAGGTATAAGGTTATGTTTATAGGGTATAGGGATTAGGGTTTAGGGTATTAGGTATAAGGTTGAGGGTATTGGATTGAAGGTTTAAGGTTTAAGGTTAATATTATAGGGTATAGGGATTAGGGTTTAGGAGAGAGAGAGAGAGAGAGAGAGAGAGAGAGAATATTCTCTAGTTACCTGGTGGGAGGGAGAGAATTGAGAGAGGGGGAAGGGGTGGGAGGGAAAGACCTAATAGAGAGAGAGAGATGGCCCCCATTTCTTGGACCTATTTTTTTAAATAGGCCACTACATTACCAATTTCATTGAATTGGCAACCTAACTTTCCTTGTTTGAAAAAATGGGGTTTCCTAGTGATGTAATTCTTGGACTCAATTTTTCAAACATGCCACTACATTACCAATTTCACCGAATTGGCAAGCTAGTGGTCCCACTAGCTTCCCAATAAGGTGAAATTGGCAACCTAACTTGGCCTGAATGAAAAAAATGGGTCCAAGAAATGGGGTCTTTCGGTGATTTAAATCATTAGGAGACCCCATTTCTTCGACCCATTTTTTCAAATAGGCCACTACATCATCAATATCACTAAATTGGCAAGCCAGTGTGCCCACTAGCTTGCCAATTCGATGAAATTCATGACCAAACTTGGCTTGTTTGAAAAAAATGGGTCCAAGAAATGGGGTCTCTTGATGATTTACATCACTCGGAGACCCCATTTCTTGGACCCACTTTTTCAAACATGCCACTACATTGCTAATTTCATCGAATTGGCAAGCCAGTGCGCCCACGAGCTTACCAATTTGATGAAATTGGCAACCTAACTTAGCCTACTTGATCAACAAGAGATCCCATTTCTTGAACCCACTCTTCAAAACAAGCCAAGTTAGGTTACCAATTTCACTGAATTGGTAAGCTAGTGGGCGCACTAGCTTGCTAATTCGGTGAAATTAGCAATGTCGTGGCCTATTTGAAAAATGAGTCCAAGAAATGGGGTCTCCCAATTATGTAAACTCTCTACCCTAATCCCTCAACCCTTAACCCTTAATCCCTCAACCCTTAAACCCTTAGCCCTCTACCCGCAACCCTCAACCCTCAACCCTTAAACCCTTAAACCTTAATCCCTCAACCGATATACCCTCTACTCTATACATTGGACCCTCAACCCTCAATCTTCTACCCCCAACCTTAAACCCTCAACCTGAACCCTTAAACCCTCAAAACTCTAACCTATACATTAAACATTCAACCCTAAATTCTCAACCCTCAACCCTATACAATGGATCCTCAACCCTATACAATCAACCCTATGCCCTCAACCCTCTATCCTCAACCTTAAATCCTTAACCCTCAACCCTTAAACCCTCTACCCTATACATTAAACCCTCAACCCACAATTCTCAACCCTCCTCCCTTAATCCCTCAACCCTCAACCCTTAAACCATTAACCCTCAACCCCTATACCCTCTACCTTATACATTGGACCTTAAACCCTAATCCTTCAACCATATATCCTCAAATCTATACCCTAAACCCTAAACCCTCTATCCTCAACCCTAAAACCTCAACCCTAAACCCTTAATCCCTCAAACCTTAATCCATCAACCCTTAAACCCTCAACCCTCAACCCTCAACCCTTAAACTCTAATCCATCAACCCCTATACCCTCTACCCTATACATTGGACCCTCAACCCTATACCCTCAATCCTCTACCCTCAACCGTAAACCCCCTACCCTCTACCTCAACCCTCAACCCTCTACCCTATACATTAAACCCTCAACCCTCAATTATCAACCCTCAACCCTTAATCCCTCAACCCAAAACCCTTAAACCCTAAAATCTCAAACTCTATACCATCTAGCTTATGCATTGGACCCTCAACCTAATTCTTCAGCCAGATACCCTCAAACCTATACCTGAAACCATCTACCCTAAACCCTAAACCCTTTAACCCTAAACCCTTAAAACTTCTACCCTCTACCCTCAACCAAATACCCTCTACCCTCAACCCTATACCCTCAACCCAATACCATAAATCATCAACCCTATAGGTCCACCCTAATCCCTCAACCCTATACCGTCAACCCCTATCCATTTATCTCTATCTATACATCTCACCTCACTTCCCCTCCCTCTCTCCTACCCTCTCTAATTGTTTCTATCTACCCACTCTCTCTTTCTGTGTATCTCTTGCTCAATCAATCCCTACCACTCTCTCAATCCCTCTATTTATCTCTAACTCCCTCCAACTACCTATCCAGCACTCCCTCTCTCTCCCACTCCCTCTTAGGGTAGATAGTTTTCTTAGGTTTAAGGGGTTAAGGGTTAAGGGATTCGGGTTGAGGGTAGAGGGTATTGGATTGAGGGTAGAGACTCAATACCCTAATACCTCAACTGTATACCCTCAACCCAATACTCTAAATCATCAACCCTATAGGTCCACCATCCTAATCGCTTAACCCTATACCCTCAAACCATATCCCTTTCTCTATCTCTACATCTCAACTCTCTCTCCCTCCCTCTCCCCTACCCTCTCTAATTGTCTCTATCTACCCTCTCCCTCTTTCTACGTACATCTTGCTCAATGCATCCCTACCATTATCTCTAGCTCCCTTTATCTATCTCTCTCTATCTCCCTCCCACTTCCTCTCCATCACTTGGATTGTTTGAAAAAATGGGGTCTCTCGGTGATTTTCATCATCGAGAGACCCCATTTCATGGACCCATTTTTTCAAACAGGCAAGTACATTGCCAATTTCACCAAATTGGAGGGCTAGTGGGCCCAATAGCTTTCCAATTCAGTGAAATTGACAACCTAAATTTCCTTGTTTGAAAAAATGGGTCCACATAATGGGGTCTCCTGATGATGTAGTGGGAGGGAGAGACTTGGGAGAGATGGAGTGGGAGAGAGAGAGTGTATGTGTTTTCTCTAGTTAGGGTGGGAGGGAGACTTGATAAGAGGGGGAGGGGTGGGAGGGAGAGACCAGAGAAAAAGAGTTATCTACTTAGGGTGGGAGGAAGAGACTTGAGAGAGGGGAATGGGGTAGGAGGGATAGAGCTAAAATAGAGGTAGAGATGGAGAGAGAGAGAGAGTTCTCTACTTAGACTGGGAGGGAGAGACCTAAGACATGGAGAGGGGGTGGGAGGGAGAGACTCAAGACATGGAGAGGGGGTGGGAGGGAGAGAGGGGGAGAGGGATAGATATGGAGTAGGAGAGAGATAGAGACATAAAGATGGAGATAGAGAGAGTGGGGGGGTGTGAGGGAGAGACTTGAGAGAAGGGGAGGGGGTGGGAGGGATAGAATTGAGAGAGAGAGAGGGGGGGATAGGAGGTAGAGACTTGAGAGAATGGGAGGGGTGGAGAGGGATAGACTTGAGAGAGAGGGAAGGGGTGGGAGGGACATATCTAAGAGAGAGGGAGAGGTGGAGAGGAAGATAGAAGAATGGAGAGAGATAGAGACAAAGAGATATTTCTCTAGTTAGGGTGGGAGGGAGAGACTTAAGAGAGGGAGAGATTTCTCTAGTTAGGGTGGGAGGGAGAGACTTGAGAGAGAGAGAGATAATTCTCTAGTTAGGGTGGGAGACAGAGACTTAAGAGAGGGAGAGGGGCTAGGAGAGGGTGAGGAGGTGGCAAAGAGAGACCTAAGATATAGGGGTTGAGAGGAAGAGAGATAAATTATCTAGTTAGGGTAGGAGGGAGAGACTTGAGAGAGGAAGAGGGGGTGGGAGGGAGAGACCTATGAGAGAGAGAGAGGGGGGTGAGGGAGAGACCTTAGAGAGAGACAAAGAGAGTGTGTTTCTTATCTAGTTAGGGTGGGAGGGAGAGACTTGAGAAGAGGGGAAGGGGGTGGGAGGGAGAGATGAGAGAGAGAGAGAGTGTGTGTGATCTTGTTATGGTGGGAGGGAGAGACTTGAGAGAGGGAGAGACCTAAGAGAGAGAGAGCGATAGAGGGAGTGTGAGATATACCTAAGAGAGATAGAGGGATTGAGAGATATACCTAAGAGAGAGAGGAGGTTGGAGGGATAGAATGAGGGATATACCTAAGATAGGGGGGAGAGATATGGAGTTGTACCTAAATCCTAAGCCATGAGCCGTAAATCCTAAACCCTAAATACTAAACCATAAGCCCTAAACCTTAAACCCTAAACCATAAAGTCCAAACCAAAGAGAGAGAGATGGCGGGAGAGAGAGTGTATGAGAGAGATAAATACAAAGGGAAGGCGGAAGGTTGGGATATTAAGAGAGATGGAGAGAGGGAGGGAGAGTGAGAGGGAATGAGGGAGGGAGAGGTAGAGACAAGTATATAGAGGAGAGATAGAGAGGGAGGAGGATGGAGGGAGATAGATAGAGAGAAGTAGAGAGGGGAGGAGGGAAGGAGAGGGAGAGAGAATTATGATAAAGAGAATGAGAGAGAGGAGTGAATGAAGAAGGTAGAGGGATTGAGAGAGAGAGGAGGGAGGTTGAGAGATATACAGAGAGGGATAAGTTAGATAGAGAGAAGTAGAGAGGGAAGGTGGTTGTGATGAAGGAAGAGAGAGAGAGATGATGGATGAATAAAGAGAGGTAGAGAGGGATAGGTTAGATAGAGTGAAGTAGAGAGGGAATGTGGGTGGGAGGAAGGAAGAGAGAGAGAGAGAGAGGGAGATAGAGAAAATTAGAGGGAAGGAGGGAATAAGGAAAGGATGGAGGGATGGAGGGGGGAGAGAGCTTAGATAGATAGAAGTGTAGAGGGAAGGAGAGAATGTAAGGTCTAGAGCATAAGGGATAAAAAATGTGCGAGATAAAGAGAGAGAGATGATACAACTTATTGATTACTAAAATTTGACCTCTTGATTATTAAAATTTGACATAATGATTACTGAAATTTAACTGTCTAAAATTTTTGAGATCTTCCAAAAACTAGAATTTTCATTATAACTCCTAGAGACCCGAAACCACTCTCAAACAGCTTGAAACTATATACATGAAATATAAATTAAAGTATAAGAAAGTAAATTTCCATATGTAAATGTAAACTTAGTCTTAAATGTTTATTTCATGTATATAGTTTTCTTGAAAGATTACAAGAAGAAAGAGACAAGGAAAAAAGAAGAAAAAAAATTCAATGTAGACCAAAACATAGACACATTATAATATGCTCACATTTTGGAGATGTTTTTTTGATTTCAAAAAATGCACATTTTTTGAACTCAAAATGCATGCATTTTTTGAAATTTAAACCATAACGTGAGTGTGTTATAATGTTCTCAAATTATGGCTTGGTAATGAATGATCCTAGGCTCGGTCATTACCAAGCCATAACGTGAGTGTGTTTTACTATAACAAACTTGCAGTTTTACTATTTGAGGATGGAAAAGTAAATTGGCCACAAATTGGCTACCCATATTTTTTCACCCACCCAATACACAAATCCATCTATTCCTTCAAGAAGATGTCAAGGCATAAAAAATTACCCCTTGTGCATAAAATCAAACTTCCCGAGATGAAGAAGTGCTGATTTTTAAAACCCATACACTAATGTACTTCCAAAGCATTTCAAAGCCATGTACAAGATGTTGAGAATTTGTTGAGAATATTTGGTTTTGTTGTCATTGATTTCAAAACCTAGGATGTGGAAGGTTGTGCTTTGGATGATATACAAAAATGATCTATCCTATCGTGTAGTATGGATGTTATCCTTGATCCGGATATGGCAATACTTCTTTTTGGGACATTTGTGGAAGATAGTTAATGCATAATAATTAAGTATAATCTTTTGATATTGGTTTTTGTGCTCAAAGAACTGTTCAGGTATCCTTTCTATACAAGCATTCATGTAGCATGTTACAATTTTTGGTATGTCTAATTGCATTACTCTAGTTGGTACTGAAATTGATGGAGACCAAGACTTGGTCTTGGTTGTGGTGTTCTCATTGGCTCGAGAATATATCTTATGTAATTCAAGTTATGTATCTTTTAGTAATTATGCTTATCTTATATATGACCTATTTATGGATCTCATGGTAATGTTGTAAGGATATCTCTATGTGTGGCCTATCCTTTGGGTCCAGTGTTGGTGTACCAAGCCTTATTGAATATCTCAAGGTTGTTCTTCAAGCCAACATGTTTTGCTAGGCAAACATATTTTGTTATATGGGTATATATATATAACCTCTTTGATTCCAAAGATGTAGTATGTTGTGTGTGAACAGTGATAA
This sequence comes from Sequoiadendron giganteum, assembly GCA_007115665.2. NCBI lineage: Eukaryota > Viridiplantae > Streptophyta > Pinopsida > Cupressales > Cupressaceae > Sequoiadendron > Sequoiadendron giganteum. The sequence goes on along the minus strand of CM021105.1, from coordinate 103,950,675 downwards.
GGGTGTGAAGGATTGTGCAAAAACAAACAAAGAAGGAAGTGAAGGAAAGCGTCAGGAAGAAGTAATCTTGTATTATAGAGGTTGTGCAAGGAAGGTGGGAAGAAGATTCTTGACTGAATCTGTTGTAGAAAGATATTGTGCTCTTAAGCTGAACCAACTTCATGCATATGTAGATGTAGTTTCATCAGCTCATGTTTTGTCTATTTTGTAATAAGATATTTTTGTATTAATTGGGTAGTGATCCCACTGACAGTGAGCCTCACCTATAATGATAATTTTTGTTCTGTGCCCTTGTAAAAATCACCTTAACTGATGTTTTGTAATTGAGAATTAGCATTCTCTACGGTTTTTCCCATCTTGGGTTTCCACGTAAATTCTAGCGTTATTGTGCATGGTTATTTTTTGCGTTTTCATGTTCATATCTACTTTGATTATCTAATTAATTTAAGATTCCTCTAGATCAATTATAGTCAATAAAATTGTTTTAGTAGAGTTGATTCACCGCCCCCTCTCAGTTATCTAAACTGTTCAACAATTGGTATCAGAGCCCAGTCCTTTGCAAATAGAGCTTAACTACTTGAGGGAGATCTTGGTAGTTTGAACAAGATGGCAGAAGATTATTACTTTGACTAATAAGTGAAGACATGTTATATGATATGGAAAGCATAGAATCTGAAAAGAAAGAATTGAAATAAAACATCAAGGAGGCAAATGCTTGTATCTCAAAGCTAAGGGAGAAAATATAGAAATTCAAAGCAAGACACAGAGAGGTCAGCAAGGAATTAAAGGATTCAAAGGAAATTCTTGTGAATCTAAAGCTACAATTGGATGAATGCAAGAATACTGAAGAAAATATCAAGGATACCATCAAACACAAATTAGAACAAAATGAGAAATTAGATCAAGAGTTAAGAAGGTTGAAATCAGAAGCAAGAGTATGTGAAAGTAGCATAATTATGGATCAACTCTTATCCCTATAGAAATTTCAGAAGGATAAGGAAGTACTTGTATTCTCAGGTGAAAGCTCAAATTAGAATACTAAGGGTAAAGACAAAGCAGTTGAAGTTGAAGCAAGATCTGTTGTAACAAGCAAGGTCCAGAGCTCTAGAACATCTACAAAAAGACCTCTGGTTAGGCAACCAAATGCTCAAAGGTACTTATAGTCTAATGGTCATTGTTTTCTATCCAAAAATTTTGGACATAAGGTTGTAGAGTGTAGAAGCAAGAAGGAATTGAGTACTAAATGCATTAACTATCACAAGTTTGGTCACAAAGAAAGTTATTACAAAAGTCAATTATCTAATCTAGCTAGAAGGAATGGAATGAACAATCTCCTTAATGGTTATTGCTATGTATGCCATGGTTATGGTCACAAAGCTAATCAGTGTAGATCTAGGGTTCACTTAGTTGAGTAGGGAAAAAGATGTTACAAGTGTAGTAAATCCAGAATTTGTGCTAACACATGCATATATGTTTCTCCAAGAAAGTCTAAAAAATAAAAACGAGGTTGCAAAAACAAATGAATGTGAGAAGAAGACCTTCATGGTTTGGAAGAAAAAATAAACAAGTGTGAGGAGCCCTTCCATACTGGATGCTAGTACAAGTTCTTCTAGAATCTAAGCCAACTACCTTGTCTTAGGGGGAGTTTTTCAATACATGACTTGTCGGTTCCCCCTCTCCAAAGTAATATTGATGTGTTTCCAACATGACTAAGTTTGATCCAGTTGGTGATGCATGATGAAGCTTAATCTAACTGATTGAAAATTTAAGCACAATTGTTGGTGTCATTGATGTACATTTTTGGCAGAAAAATCATCCTGAACAATTATGGATAAAGATGGAATTTAAAATCATTTCTCACATTTTGCAAAGAAGGAGAAGAGGTTTCACTAAGTGATAATATGATTGAAGAAGCTAAGCACAATGATGGAGTCCATGTTAGTTAACTATGAATCTCATGGTGGTATTTCACTAAGGCTAAAGGAAGTAGATTTTGAAAAATTTGATCATCGAAAGATGAAGGAAATGGAACTAGGATGGAAGACTGATAAAATTGTAGAATGTAAGTTCCCTAGGTATGGATCTATGGGGAGAATTCCCTTGGAATGCTGAAAAAGAGTATCATGTTCCTATTAAGTCAATTCAAGGATGACAACATCATTTTGGACAAACCCTATCCTATTACTAAGGAATTCGTTGAATCTATTACTAGATTGTGCAATGTTGGTGACCTCGCTGGGAAGAAGACAATGAAATATAGAGACATGGAGGAACTTACTGGTATCGACAAAGATCCCCAAGCTCTACTAATAAATACCATTTCTTGTCTTGAAGTAAGGTATGCCACTTTCGATATCACTTATAAAATCTATTTCTGAAATTGTGAAGGTTCTACATCAGCTATTGCTATGTATCTTGCACATAAGATGGTGAAGGAAAATAATTAGTTTGACCTATTTAGCCTAGTAATGGAAAACCTAATTGAGAATGTCAAAATGTCTTTGGCTGAGATTTATCCATTCTGGTTTGAGTTTTTGCTCATGTGTTTAGTATTCTTTTTTTTGAATTCATTACTGTTAAAGGATAATATTAAATGGAAGTCTGACATTCCTATCGGAAGGAAAGTTTACAAATATTTGGAATGTATGAAAGATAAAGAAAATGTATACAAAGTTTATTTCTTATCCTTGAAAATGGATCTGTGCTCTAGTGTTATAGTGTTTTGTCCTACACCTATCAATCAATTTGATGAGGGTTGTTCCTCTAGTAAGAAGTAGTTAGAGGTTGTCATTTTTGGTTCCCCTCTGTAACCTAAAAGGAGAAAAATTGCATTTCAAGCTTTGTTTTTCCCATTTTCACTCAATTTTTCTCATTCCATTGCTTCCATCTGCTCACTCCAAAGTGCTCACTTGGATTTTTTCATTCCCTCAGTCTCATAATGCATACTTTTCTACTATTGGAGAAATCCATTATTTCCTTGCAGTTATACTCCATCTCCTATTAGGCATCCCTCAAAGGCATTCTTGTAAGATATCAAGGTTCCTAGGTGTATTCGATGACAACTGAAGAGTCACTATCATCAAGAAAGAAGGAAAAAATGAAATACAAATATCAAGGTGTTTATCCACCTACAATGATCAGATCCAAGATTAATGAGATAAAGGATATAGAAATTGGTCTTCTTGATATGAATTATTTTGTTAAAAGAACAAAGAAGCAACCCCTTGAAAAAGATTTGGAGGCCATTTTTCATAGCAATCTTCATCAAATTGCCTCATTCCCCGTACCAACTCATTGTCGAGAGTTTGTGTTGCAAGTTGCCTCACACTTCATTCGAGATGAAAAAAGTGTTAGAGACTCTTCAGGACAAGTAATGATGAGGTTGGATGTTGATTTCTTCAATGTGGTTTTCCAAGTCCCAACCATGGAGAAATATACAAAAATGACTATTCAACATACCCAATAGGCTTATGATAAAAATAAAAATGAAGCCAAGGAGTTGATCAATATGAAATGGTTGAAGGCTTTGAGGCCCAACATCTAAGGATGGCCTAACAACCTTCCTTGCAATGATTTCAAAGAGGATGTGTGTAATATGATTACTCTTCTAAGCAGAGTAAAAAGATTACCAACTTCACCAACTTTCCAAGAGTGGATGTATGAGTACATCAGGATAATCAAGAAAAAAGTGTTGCATTGATTGGGGTACCAAAATCAGTGGTGAGATCCATGAACAATGTTCTATATGACTTCATACCTAGTGTACATTGTAGCAACCATGAGGAAATATCCAAGTCTAACAACAGAAGGAGATAGGAGGTACATGTTCTAGTGCATAAGTACTATTCCTAAATCACTCTCAGAGGCAACATCAAACACTTTAGAAGGGTAAATGATATTTTTTTTGCACCCTTACTTAGTATGTTTGATCCATCCTTGGAGAAGAAAAGGGTCTCTAATGAACTATGGAAGGTTGTGAATAAATATGGATGTATCTTCTTGCAATTTCCCACTTTCATATACCTAAAGGTAAGTTGCTATATAGGGTATTCCTACATGTTACCGAGATATTCTTCTGACAAGTGGGTGTTGATGGAACTTCTTAGAAAGTTTATCACAGTGCATAGTGTATGTCAATCCATTCATAAGATAGGTATTAAGTCTCCAATAACCATTGGTAGATAAACATGATGATGAAGAATTGAATGAGGAAGAATAAATGAATGATGAAGATGAAAAGGATGACCAGTCAAAGGGAGAACAAGGAGATGGGGGAAGTAAATAGGAAGAAGAGAGGAATGATGAAGAAATACGGACATCTCCCAATGAGAATGTCACTCAAATTCCTCTGCATACATCATCCCATATATATTCCACAACACCTCACACACCTCCTATTCCCACCTCTCCTCCACCTCCTCTTCAAAATTCACTACCACCTTCAACAATTCTACATACACTTAAAGTGACAATATCTCCCATAATGCACTTAATTCATTCTACTCCTTCCATAGAGTCACTTTTGCAGAGTGTTGATATTACTTCCAGTTCTCTATCATCTATTCCATGTTTTTCATCTTTGTCATTCGACATATCTTGGAAAATTGAATTCAATCGATTCATGAATGAGCAATTGCTAGATACATCAAATTTGCAAATTATAGGAGCAGTAATGAATGAGACAACAAATATTGTAACTACCACATTTTTTCCCACAAATACTAGTGTAACTTAGGAATTAGCAGTAGGGCCTAAAGGTGATGTTTTTTTTCTTCCTCCACGGTTGGATTCATAATAATCTAAACAGAAAAAGAGAGTAATCTCTCCTCATGAGTTGGATCTTGACGAACTAGCTCCAAAAAATCCAAAAGTTCAATCAATATTACTTAATTATGGAATTAATCATTGAAAACTACGTAAAAAATTTGTACCTCTGTAATCCTTCTAGTTACATATCTTTATTATACTGGTACTCCTAGACTATTCTTTAACAAGTTAGAAGTATTGGAAATTACTATTTAGGTTTTATTTAAAGTTGTATTGCATCAAGAAATAAAAAATGTGGAACATTGTAAACATATTCTCTGAAAGAACAGAGAATCATGAATGTAACACTCCCCCATATGATTATTTTGGTGTATGTAAATTGTAAAGTTTAGAATAGTTTACTTTCAGTTCTAGTAAGCAGTAAGAAGGGTGCCTCCCCTTTTTGAGAGGAGATATGTTATTTCACAATAATTGTGGCTGAAATTCAAGTTTTGTAATATGTAAAAGGGATTAAAAAACTTTCACCCAACACCATTTACCTACATTCTTGATTTCTATTAAATCAGTAGGTTAAACATACCTCAAATTCTAAGTAGTTAATTAGATCCTTTGAGTTATATTTGAGGGTTTATAGCTCTATCTATACAGGATGCCAATGTGTCTCTAGCACTACAACATGTCACACTGACATCCTACTCCCACATTGCCTTCTTTTGGGCAAGAGCTTCTCCTTCTATCTAAAAAATCTCGTTGGTCTGCTCTTTCAGTATCCAAAGTTGTTTGTTTGTTATCATTCTCAAAGCACTTCTTTTAATACATTTTCACAATCTCTTTCATCTCGCTCCTTTCATTTAAATTTTAGGTGGTCTTGAGATAGTTAAGAGAAATTCACTCCCTTTAGGCTCCTTTATGTCCTAGAGACTTGGGAGTAGTGAATCCTCATCTCTACACATACATTATTTCATCTTTATTGCGTACACTAGATGTCATGTGAGAAGCATCAAGAGAGTGTATCAAGAGGGATGCAATTAATAAAAATATAGTATTAAGATAGTTAGATCCTTAATGAACATGGTATTCATAAATATTAAAGCAATAAAGTGGTTTACAACCTAAAGTAGAACTGTAGAGAAAAACCTAGCTAAAATGATATAAGACAATTGAAATAATATAAGGAAACAATGAATTTTGAGAATTTTGACCTTATTTGTAGGGATACTATAAATGTGGTTGCTATGGGGAAGAAGAGGAAGTAGAGAAGTTGTTATTTGGTGAAGAAGAGGATATATTAGCAATAGGATAAAATAAGTCGTGCCTAGAATTTAGAGCTTTTAGAGCATAGACTTGTAGCTCTCATTTTCTCATTGATTGCTATAAAACCGCCCTAAATAATATTACAAGAAATGAAGGAAGTTGGATTGTTAGAAAATATCATATTGCTACTATGGATAGTCTTATTCTTCCAAGGAAGTCTCTAAGTCAAATGATATCATTGAAATCTATGAGGAAATAATGATATTGTTTTGTAGACTTATAAATGAGAAGGATAGGCACATGAGTGATGACAATCATGGTATTAGAAAGAAAATTAAGGGACTCAATTCAATAAGTCTTAATTCCTTCTAGTCTTATGTAAAATACACAATAAATTATCCCAAGGCTATTGTGTAGCCATAATCATAATATACATAGTTACTCATGTGATCACAAAAATCATGACTATCCTTAATCTTAGAAATATTATTATTGTTTGTTGTGTTATATTGGCCTTCTCAAGTAAAAAGCATCATGGTAATCAATTATATTCAAGAAATATACAATTTTTATGAAAATATTATAATTAATTACCTTATTAAGGGTAAATTTCCATAATCAATGTACCAATTCTAATCATGGCACTTGGGAACTTGCTACTCTCTAGCTCTAATATTGACCTCTAGGCATATTGATTACAATTACCAAAAATTAAATGAGTATCATAAATGAGAGAAGTATTATCATGAAAAATTCCATGCACCTAGTCATCCATAGGACAATAATCTCTCCACTAGTAATCTCATTCCATTGAAGCATTCTCATCAAGGTCTCAATATCTTATTTATAAATATGGGAGAATCTATTTAAATACAAAATATTGTAAAACACATAAAGTAGGTTGTCATAAATAAAGGAGATATCCATTGTAGTATAACAATGTTGCATAGTTATTACTTCATTTCATTGTGTAATCATAAACAATTATCCTAAAAGGACTATTGCACTTATGTCATAAGAATACTCACACCAATATTGTGATAGTAAAAAACTAGGTCTATATGTCCTAATATTTTCATCAAGAGATGGATACTATCATGATGTGTTCTAACAATTAATTTAGGGTAATAATCATGTATTAAGTACTAGAGGAATATTAATACAACTATAGTCAAAATTTCATGGAATAAATGGTGTCATTAGAGGAATTTTGCAATCAAGGAGAGTTGTCCTATCACTAAACCCTTATTTATTACATAAGGAGGAAATCTCCAACATTCAAAGGGACTTCAAAAACCATACTAGATTCAAGTTTAATCACATTTGTAATCAAAATCATTATTTTGTGGTATGTATAATATTTATGTTTATGTTTGTTTAAGTTTATGTAATTGTTAAAGGTCTATAAATTTTTGTATTATTCTCCTCTCAGTATTAGTGTAGGAAATTGTTCATCTACCTTATCTTCCTTACAATATGCATACCACTCAAACCCATGGATTCCAACTTGAAATAAAAGGTTTATATTCTAAATGTTTTTGGAATATTTGATGGTGAAAAGATAGAATATGGAATTCATAGTCTTGAGGTGTATTTTAGTTCACATTCTCTTGATCTAACTAACTCCCAAAATATGTAAATCATTGATGTCAATTTGTTAGATTTATCCCTAAAATTGTAGTAAAATCATCAAATAATGCTTTCTACAAGAGGCTAGAAGTTCACTAAGTCATGATATCTTAACGAATATCTTAAGGAAATATTATATCCCCGTGGATATTTGGGGAACATATTAGGTCGATGGGTACACCAAGTCAATCTCAATATTTGAAATACATAAGAGGTAATTCTTGTTAAGTTTATTTATTGTATGTAACCTTTCCTTCATAAATAAATTATTTTGTTTGAATTCAAATATTTAGATACATATTTTAATCTTGCAATGGTTGCAAAAATTTAGGGTTCAAATAGAGGACCCAATAGGTAACTCTAAAACCTCTAGTAACCTTAGTGGAAATTCATGATTTCTAAACATATCATCCTCCCCTACCATTAGTAGTAAGAAATTATTGTGTAGTTGTCATAGGCGCTAGGATCATTATATTGTAGGGAAAACTTTAAGAAACCCCCCCTCCCCTCGGCGAAGGTGTAAAATCCTAGTGAATCTTGTATACTTCCTGATAAAAATATTAATTTTATTGCTGAATTTTTTATTTTTCAGGAAAAAAAAAATCCCAATTGGTGAATCTTTTATAATCCCGAGAAGTCTATGGAAAATCGTGGCAAATTGAAATTTTTTTTAAACGAATAAAATATTTTTCATTGGCGATTAAAACTATTTTTCAAACCAGAAATTGTTTTCCATTGGTGAATTAATCTTGTTTTCAAAACGGAAAAAAATAAAATTGGTGATTAAAACCTTTTTTCAAAGAAAAAAATATATTTTCATTGGATAATTAAACAAAATCTCAAACTAATAAAAATATTTGGCGGTGAAATAAATGGATATGCAAATAAAAATGATAGGAACTATTCGATGAATGTTTGATGGACGACTGTAGTTGCATTCTACAAGTAAATATCTAAAGCACTAGACTTGTGAATGGAAACCTCTAGAATAAAACTAGAAACGTTACATTTATATAAATCAATGGTTGAGATTTTATTACCGTACAAATGGTTATAGATTTGTTTTTCTCAGTGATTGGGCGACCTCGATGGGATGCACAACTTTCGAAGTGTTAGCTCATTTAATGAATTGTATGATGCCATTAAGGGATGTCTTCTCAAATGATTGCAAATGCCAACTTGATGTTTAACATAATCTTTAGTAGCAGATTGGCACTTTTTTCTTGGAAAATAAATGTATACTTCTTGTCGAAGAAGTTAAGTGAGCTTGCATACAAGGAAAGGTGGCAGCATTTTCAACTCCAGACTCAGAGTTTCCTCAAAATGGTACTTCCTGGTGATATTAAGGAATGGGAAGATTAACCTATGCCTATCATGCAACCATATTTGAATTGGCATGAAGAAGAGCAACTCAAAATCATTTCCCAACTATGTTCAGTGGCGTGGAAAGAGAAAACCAGCAATGTCGAGTACAACAAGGTGATTTTCATTTTAGAAGAAGAAGTAGAACGTGCTGAATTTCCAAATTTAGTTATGGAAATGTAGTTAGAACCATATAGAGTCTCGACACGTCCAACGGTTTAACAACATGCATGAATCCTTTAGTGACACGTAATGATAAGGGGGGTAGTTTCAACTTTTGAGTGCTTTTTGATTGTATAGGGTGTGGACTGTGGGGTGATGGGTCCGTGAATCCACATTTTTGGCATTAGAGAGATAACATAATATATTTTTGAATTTGTGTATTTATTAGTTCTTCCTTTTAATTATGAATGAATTGTGTTTCTTCATGATTATTCTTCAATGTTTATCTGTTAGGTAAGAATGCATATATTTTCATCTCTGAGACTTTGTGTTCGGATAAATTCATTTTTTAAAAGAGAAACTATCACTTTTCTTTACTCATTTTTCACATGTGATCACTGATTTTGAGATAAAAGGACTTTGTTTCATTTTTTTTAAAATATCTTGCATATACTTTCATGGTTAAAGTGACAAATCTATACACCAACAAGCAAAAAAGAGTCACATTTTGGAAGTAAATCTCTGAAGCACTAGACTTGCGAATTGAAACCTCTAGAATAACACTAGAACGGTTAAATGTAGACATGTGGTGAGATCAAGGCTCATCTCTCATCAATCATTATTTCTTTTCAATGCCTTGACATTGTACATTTCATTTAATTGAAATTCTCAATCTTTTTTAAGAAAGTGTTGTTGTCGTACTGCTAGTGCTAGCAGTGGCGATGATTAATGCCATATGTGATATGAACATCCAAAGAAATTTATTGGAAGACTCATAGCTTTAATTATATCATATCGTTTGAGTTTCACTAGTGATTTTGACAGCTTGTCAACTTGAGGTACAGTTTTCATGTAGCCAAGCGACAATCAAATTAAACATTTTAATTATACACAAATCGTGATTATCATTATACCTAGGCTAGTAGCAACACTGGTGGCCCATAAATAGGGATAGTGAATAGTGGATAGTGTCATAAGGTTTTTTATTTTCTAGGGTTAATAAAGATTCATAAAGAAGATGATGTGGTATTATTGGGGATACTGTAAATTCTCCTACCTACAGCTATGTGAAAATGATGGGAGCAGATTTGCTACTCCTCCTGTATCTTCACAACTCCCTATTCCCTAGCATGGTTTTCCTAGCAAGCCCCATGCATTTATTTTCAAAGAGGCATTTGTATTACATCTTTTCCATGACTTTGGTTCTCAAAGGGGATAAGTACATTTTTTATCTTCATGGGTCCCATTTCCCCATAATGATTGGAACCACCTGTAAGTGTGGAATAAGTAATGAATAAGTTATAGTAAACAACACTTCTTAATAAGACATTATATCAAAAGAATCAATAAACATTAATCTAATTAAAACAATAAAACTCCTGAAAATGTCATATTGCTCTCTATCTCCAAATATTTATTAAATCACAGGGATCTTAGATTTTGTATGCATTATGACTATTAAAATGCTAATCTAGAGAATGAGATGTTGCTAAATGTAGGAATTTAATCCTATATGATGATGATTAAATGACAATGAAAAAGCTACTATAATCTAAATGGACATGGATATGATAAGAAGCTACAGTAAACTATGATGGAGTTAAATGAAAAGCCATGATATTGATTCTATGCTAAAATGCTTTTGCTAAATGATAAAATACTTGATTGCTCAATCTTTATTTCTGTAGAGTTAGTTTGCACAAAATTGGGATCCTTTTCTTGTAGAACGGGGTTGTATTTATATATTCCTGGTAGCATATTTGTGAAGGGGCAGCAAGGAAAAGGTCTAGATTCAATTTGAAGAATTCAATGGTGAAGGATGAAGGGTTTTGAGATGATTATGGAGATTGTTCCTCCCCACAAAAATACTTGACCAGATGATAGGAAGAATTCATGGAAGAAGATGAAGGAGTTGGCCTGCAAATTTATCTCCAATTTTATCTTCAAATTTTCCCATGAAGGTTGAGATGAATTAATTAGACATTTCATATCTAATTTGGTAGGTGAATATGATTAGCTATAGAATTATTTTAATTGAATATTTAGATTTATTCAATTTAGGAAAGAAGATATTTAATTTAATAAAAAAAACTTTAGAAGTCTATCTTTATTAAATAAATATGGAAAAAGTGTGGTTTTTAATAGAAGAAAATAAATAATGATAATTAAATATAAACAAAATATTAAATTTGTTTATTTAATTAGGACGAAATAAAATAATAAAGATTGAAGAATTAAAAGTGAACTATGTAAATAAATATTTCTATTTATTTCATAGTAGAGGAATTAAAGGTTAATTAATCAAATAAATCATATTTAATTAATTAGATTATCGAGACCATTTTTAGGTGTATACATTTTCCCCCTCTTTGAAGTGATGTGTTTACATATTGCTTCAAAGAAAATTTTGTTGTTGCTACTAGTATTGACGAAAAAATTTCAGTTATGCCCTAGATGTTGATTTTGATGTGATGATGGATATATGCCCCCTTAGGAGATAAATTAATGAATTTATGATTTCCATTGCTTTATTGTTTTTTTGAAAAATTAAAAAAAATAATAATTTTTCATGATTTTATGATGATTTGATAAAGGTTTGATGATGAAATAATTTATCTCCAGACAAATAATAGTGAAAATGCCCCTATGATGAAGAATGAATTAATCTTCCAGTAAATAAAATGAATAAATCCCACTTAAATCCCTTTAAATCACTCTTTAAAAAGCTAAAAATGGGTTAATTTGAATTCATTTATGCAATTGAAGTTTTGAAACTTGAGAGAGAGTGATTTTGAGTTTTTGGAGCAAAATGCCAATCCCCTACAACATACACCATGTTGAGCGTGTGCATCAACACAACCGCCTGGCTGCCTATGAATCTCTGGTATGTACCCATGAACTTCCTCATTTTTATGCATTTCAAAATTCATACTTGTAATTCGGTTTTTAATTTTTCAAATTCTTTTAGCGCATTAGAAGCCCATAGTAGCGCATATGCTTGATGTTTTATCACATCAAATGTTTTAGTGCATTGGTTAGCTATTTTAGTGCGTCGATAGGTTAAATTAGCACATAGACAGGTTTAGCGCCTAGATGAGATAATTTAGCATGTCTATAGGCTAAAGTAGCACATTGGTAGGATAAAATGGCGTATGGGCTGATATGGCGCATTGGCCTCCTGTTTTGGTATGTAGGTTAGATGAAATAGTGCATTGAATATTTTAGTGCTTTGACCACCTATTTTGGTGCGTTGAGTTGTTTGAATGGTGCATTGAATGTTTTATCACTTCAAAATATTTTTTAGCACATCCAAGTCAGAATGATGTATTTTTTCAAAATTTTCCTTGATTTTGTCAATTTTTTGATCATGTCAGTCATTGATTTGATAAGATTGATGATCTTAGTAGAAAAAATGATTTTTAACCTCATGATAGGTGAGGTTTGATGATTGATTGGCGATAATTAACCTCATTATAGGCAAGGAATAATTATAGTTTGATCGATATACCTCATGATAGGTGAGGTACAATTTATAAGATCGATGATTGAGCTCATGATAGGCGAGGTTGATTGTTGGTTGCTCACAATATTTGATCAAAGTCTCACCATATCTATTTAGATTTGATAGGTTGATTGATGTTTGATGAATTGACATAGATTTTTGACTTTCCACATTTTGTGATGATAGGAAGCATTGACAAACCTCCAAGTTCATGAGCTATTTCCTAGGACCTTTGATCTGATTCCACAACTAGTGCAACCTAAGACCACAGTGATCACATGTTATGGTTTGGCATCTCTTTTATCTATCCCGCATATTAGGATTAATCGAGGTCTCCTAACAAACCTAGCAAAGAGGTGGCATAGCGAGCATAATACCTTCCACCTACCTACTGGTGAGATGACCATCACCCTTGAAGATGTATGGCAGATTTTGAGGATTCCTATTGTTGGTGACCTTGTGCTATATGATTCTACAAAGCAGGGTGGGACTAATTCTCTCCATAGAGTATTTTAGGATGATCAAACTTGCGGGTATGAGATTCCATGGCATGATATAGTGGATGCCTATGCCACCCTACCTTTAGTACTTTCTGGTTTCATTGGAGGATTCCTTTGTCCTGATCGCAGACCAAAGGAACTTTTTGTTGGTTGGGGTCATGCATTAGAGAGTATGATTGTGCATTGTACCAGATACTCATGGGCCATGTGTATGCTTGCCCATCTTTATCATGATTTACATTCATCTGTCTACCTTTGAGGTTGCAGTTTGTCCATCAGGGTTACTTTATTACAGGTGTGGGCATGGGAACATATAGTCGTTACACGTGTAGTGATGGTGAGACAATGGCCAACCATGAGGCCTTATGTACATATTTATGCAGGTCTCCTTATTCATCCTAGACTAGGTAAACTAGAGAATTCGAGGAGAGTATTGGATGATGTCGAGGCTGTCACATGGTGGCCTTATCTAGACTGTGAGAAGTGGGATCATGATGTTATTTAGATGACTTATCTCTCTCAGTCATTTCTTTTGATTGGTCAAACTCATTGGGTGTTAGAGATATTTCTATTTAGGAGGGTGCTTAGATAATAAGTTATTGTTCAGGGTATTCCCCAGGGTGTTGCACATTACGATCATCGTCAGATAGATTCTGTAGTTTGGGGACCCTATATTTCTTATGATGTTGTCGTACAAGATTACCAGGATCTATAACCTTTAGTCTTGGATATACGTCCTGATATTACCAAGGCACCTATCACAACAGATTATGCATATTATCTAGCCCTTCATCCCTTTCCACAAATTATTTTTCTAGATGAGCTAATGCCCTTACCTTTAGAGGAGGAGGATAGTGATGACAAGGAGGGAGACGGTGACAGTGGTGGTGATGGTGGAGATGGTGATGATGGAGGTGGTGGTGATGGAGGTGGTGGTGATGATGATGATGTGGGAGATGATAGTGATGAGGAGGGAGATGATAGTGAGGGAGACTTGGGTGGAGATGTATATGTGTGAGATTTTATGGTGCCTCATAACAGGCAATCACTAGTTGAAATTTTTTAGTGTGTTCTTATAGGCATACCATCACAACATCAATAGACTCAGATTGTGAGTCTATAGGTCCAGGTGCAGACCTTTTTAGGGGAAGTTAGTACAAGATCAGGGTTTATTAGCTCAGACATAGAATAGAGGTAGACACATGCCCAGGCTCATGCATAGGCTCTCTCTCAGGTATAGGGATAGTTGGTAGCTGCACAGGCACAAATTTCCTGAGACATTCCTTATTGAGATCTCTTAAGTCAGTACATATTCTGATACTATTGTCTATTTTAGATATAGGGACAATATTAGATTTCCACTCAGCATAATCGATAGGCCTGATGAATCTTGCATCTAACAACTTCTTTAGCTTAGCCTTTACCATCAAGGTGATATGTGGATGCATTTTCCTTAATTTTTGTTTCATAGGTTTTATCCCAAATGGTAGAGATAAATTATGCATTAGGAGATCTAGATCTAAACTTGGCATATTAGAGTATGACCAAGCAAAGTTAATGCTTATGTCCTCAAAGAACTTGAAAAATTATGGCTTTTCTTAGTTTGTCATAGATGCTGCCAGATGTAAAGTCTGATTTTTTTGTTGTGCCAATATTTATAGACTGTGTCAGCTCCACCAATACTGATGATATTTCATGATAATTCTCTAGAAGGGTGTCAAATCCCCCATCTCTTGGTGCCTCAGAGATGTTTTCATCATTAGATGCATTCTTTATTTTTACTTTTTTGAGATCTAATGCTACCATTACATGGTTTTCACCATTAGTTCCATTATTCCTATTTTCAATTTTGCAGCCGGAAGATTTGACACCCTCCTGACTAAACGAATCGTTATGAGATTTATGATTAGAAATTGTGTTAGGGTCATCTGAACAAATAAAATTAATGATAGTGACATCATTCACAAAGATGGGTACATTGATAGGTTCACTTGGTTCCTAGTCGATAAGTTCAGGATGTACAAAGGGTAAAAAGTCATCAGATTGACCTAGGTCAACAACAATGAGGGTTCCGATAGTTATGTTGTTGGGATTATCAATAGTGATGTCGAGGTCTATGATATTACTTTCCTCCAAATCATCTAGCCCACTCGATGTTTGTCCATCCCCACTTGATTCATTGAAATTTTGTGATTCAAATACAAGTGTTCTAGTTCCCAAGCTTTGTTCCTCCTCACATGTGGGTGCATATTCTTTTATGACGTCAATTTCTATGTCTATTTATGATACATCAGATCAAAGGTCCCACTCATACTCATTGGAATCTACTTTAGAACTATGTCTCATTTGGAGGATTCTTTCAACAACTTTATGAGTCATTTCTTGTTTTCCTTCCTCTGTATAACCCAACCCTGTTTTGTCATTTGGCGGAAGTATGGGAGGTTGAATGGGTTCTATGATGCCTTCCTTTCTTTTTCCAATAGGGCCTTTTCCTTCATACCCCATTTTCTCTAAGATAGCTTTTCCCTTTCCATATTGATATGTCTTTATGCTGATATTTGTTGATGTTGATGCTTCTTCCTCTTTGTAGAGCCAATGGAGGATGGCCTTGTCTTCTGATTCATCTTCTAGATTACCTTCTTTTATAAATATTTCATCCAAAATTGTCATAGGTTGTGATGATTGGTGTGTTGTTGTTGATGGTTTCCCATATGATTTGGAGATGGCAGCAACTATGAAATACATAGTGATTGCCTAATGGAATATTCTCCCATGCCTTTGTCGGTTAACTGGACATTTTCTTGAAATTACTGTGATAGAGTATTCAAGTGACCCTCATTGTCTGATAAAGTGGAATCAACAACACTTGTGTCTTTTGATTGGCCATTTTTCTCAACCCATTTAGATACAAAATTTAGTTTATTTTCACTGTTTGATTAAGTAGAAGTGCTTGCTTGTCTATTATGGGGCACAAAAGTGTCTTGAGCTATTTTAAGAGTGTTGAAATACTAGGGATTGTTGTAGTTTGTTGATATAGTAACTTCTTGTCCATTGAATGGAAATTTTAAACACTGATGATAAGTTGAAGGCACCACTTTCATTTCATGAATCCATGTACGTCCCAAGAGTATATTATATGTTATCTCTTTCTCTAGCACTTGGAAAACTATATTCTTCATGATTGGTCCTACTTGAATAGGAAACACGATCAATCCCTTGGAAGATCTTTCTTCTTCGTCATAGGATTTTATTGTTATTTTCCTTTTGTCATCTATAGCATTATCAGAATAACCTAGTGCATAGATCAATTTTAAAGTGAAAATGTTTAAACCAGCTCCACCATCTATTAGGACACGTTTAACATGGTGTTTATGGATTAAAACTTTGATATGAAGTGAAGCATTGTGTGGATGATTAAGTGATACATCATCCTATTCAGAGAATTATAGATAATGAGGTATGGTTAAATGTCCCATCATAGCTTGAAATTGATAGAAATCCAAATTATTGGGTACTATGGTGGCCACAAGACCTTATTCCAAAAATTCCTTATGAGATGGTGAGATTTTAAGAAGTTCCAATATTGATATTTGTGTTGGTATTTTCTATAGTTGATTGACAGTGTTGTATTGACTTGTAGGGGGATTAGTGGTTTTAGATGAAAATCCTTTCAATATTACCTTAGATTTCCCTCTTGTTGTTACGTTGATCGGTTGGTAGTCTTTCTTTTCCCTAATTTTTATGACATTGTTCTGACTGTTGGATATGTCTATGTTTGGGATTAGATCTAATGGTATGATGTCATTGGTTCTAACATTATCAACTTGATTGTCAATGAAAAAATCTTTCTCAACTGTAGAAATACAAAATATTGTGCCATCATAAATGTAGTTTACATTTTTACCTTTACCGTTTGTAGAAGAAGATTCTCCCTTTTCATAATTTGGTAAAGGATCCTTAAATGCAATATGATCATTTTTAGTTTGATGTCCATCTACCAATACCTTTTTACTATCAATAAAATCCTAAACTAGATGTTTTAACTGCATACAATCATTTGTTTTGTGTTTTTTGTTTTTTTGAAAGTTACAATAGTCTGCGTCATTCCACCAAGATGGTTTTACTTTTGGTTCCCAATTTCTTGCTTCAGGTAAGGTGATAAGTCCATTTGCAATAATTTCTCTCATTGTTGACTCTAGTGTTTGTCCCAATGGTGTGAATCTTTGTCAGTTTAATTATCTTTGATATGATTGCGGTTTAGATTTTCCATTGTTCAGATTATTGTTATGATTCACACTTTGATTAATGTCTTGGTCATTATTTTGCTTGGCCTTTCGAGTAGATGCCATCAAATTAAATATTGGTTTCGCATTTTGTGTGTCATTTGTAACATCATTGCTTCCGGTATTTATATTCTTTTGCCAAAAAATAGAAAATTTAAAATAAAATAAATAAATTTATTTTTAAAATTTAATTAAAAGTAAATCATTTTAATTTTAAAAAGATTCATATAAGTTAAAATTTAAGAATAAATAAATTTTAAAAGATTTGAAAATTTAAATAAATGTAAAATAATAATTGATCTTTTAAACTTTAAATAAATGAATCTTTTTATTTAAAAATATTTGTTCAAAAAAATCATAAAATCAAAAAGAATCTTAAAGAAAATAAAATAGATCTTTTAATTTTAAAAGATTTAAAACTCTAAAACTCAAATAAAACAAAAAAATAGAAAAACAAAATAAAAAATAGAAAACATTAAAAATGCAAAGGGTTTTAAAAAAATAATAATAAGAGTCCCCAATCCCACGAAAATAATCTTCAACTTCCAAAAATTTTGCACACACATAAGGGGTTTAGAAAAAAAATTAATAAATCTTCCTTCTGAATTCGGGTTCGGGAGGGAACTCAGTTCAAAAACTAAAAACTGTACATGTTTTGGTTTCATCTTGATTCTCAAACCCACACACAACTGCTTTTGTCAGATTTCGGGTTTGGGAAAATTTTTGGAACCATGCACTAAAATGGTCTTGGGTCTGCGTTCGTCTCGCTCCCGCACTCCGCAAGTTTAGGATCCCGCACTCATCCAGTCCCAATCCCATGAATAGTGAAGATTCAAGGAGGAGTCTTGTGTGGACTAAAACTTTTGATCGCCTCCCTCAAAGATATGTCACCATAGGGAATTCAATTATTATAGGTGATGCACAATATGGATTTATCATAAAGGATTTAAAAGATTTCCAGTCATAAGATGAATTATAGGGCAACTCAAAGAAGGATAATGAGAAGTTTCAAAGAGGGCCTTTAGATGTCGGGTTTGGGGAGAACCATGGACACTACAATTAAAGGTTCATAGGTAAGTTTCATCTTGTTCCTGCCTCTGACCATGTGGCAAAATTAAGACCTCCGTTGATCCACTCTCCTAGCAAGGCATTATGAATTAGTTTATAGAACGTTATAAAGAAATGTGGAAGCATCATCAATACTCTCCAAAGTTTAAATGTAGGAAGAGAGCGCTATATGTTTGAGGAAACTGCCCCAGAGAGATACCATTTCACCGAATCAAAGGGCACATTAATGATATCTGATTTTGCAATTGCCTTGTGAACATAAAATGCAAAATTCAGATACATAGATGCAAAATGGACAAGCATAGACAAGGAAAATTGACTATTTGATAAAATGCCCCTCAAGAATACACGACCTCATGGAGTTTCATCGAAGTGAAGCACATAAAGCATAAAATTGTTGGACAAGGTGTGAGAGTTGTTGGTGACATGCTTTAGATAATGACGAATAAGCATGATATGGTGTGGTTTCATAAAAAATATTGTAGGATATGCCCAAAATGGACTTCATGAAAAAAATTAAAAACTTCTAAACAAGTGAATCCTATGGTGTAAGGCCATATTCCACAATCTCCACTAGTTTCTTCTCTTAAGTGTATGGACATCCATTAAAAAGGTAGCAATGAAAGCGGGTATTGGTCAAAATGTTGAGGTTCCAACTGTCTCACTAGATATGCATGTTAAATGTGGAAGCATAGGCACGACTGTGACTTTTTTTACCTAATGCCTCAAAAAACTCTCAGAAAATGCAATTAGCAGTTGAAAAGACGGATTCCAAAGCCTTAAACAACATCTTCATGACCATTGCAAATGCTTTGGTAGAGATTAGACATGGAAAAAAAAATAGAAGTCGCACACTATTTGAGAATGCCTCAATAGAAGCATGTTCTCTGGAAATATGAGGACTGTTGAATAGTCATAGATGATTTATTAAAAATTCTTTAAATATTGTAGTTACAATTACCGATTAAATTTACAAGCAAAATGAAGCATATAAAGAGGCATGGTTGGTGAATTGTTTGATCGAATCCCTCAAGGAAGCATGCCTTAAAAGAAACATCATTCCATGGAACACAATATTGCAAGATATGTACAAGCATGGATTTGTTGAAAGGATCTATACCGAGCCTTTGATAAATTAAAGGGGGATTCAGCGCATGGAATCAAATGATTGCAGAGGGTGTGTACAAAGTGCATTCATCGAACGGGCTTTGGAAATGTTCAAGAAAATGAAGAGACAATGCATACAAAATGTCAAGCTGAGAGAAAGGTTGGGGAAGGAAAAGTAAAAGTGATGTCATCTCATGGAATTCCATGATTGAAGAATGATCACAAAAAATTGAGAAGCATAAACAAGGTTGAGAATTGTATGATAGAACGCCTCGAAAAAAATGTGGTCTCTTAGAATACAATGTTGCAATAAGGCACAGATTGGAAAAAGAGAGAGCTTTGAAAATTTTAGAAAATGTTGTCTCTCTACACATGCAAATCAGGAAGCATACACAAGGGCACGATGTGCAAAGCATTGACAAGAAAATTTTTGGTAACTCAGGATCTTATCAATGTTTTAGTTAAAGTGAAAAATTGTCTGAATTTATGTGTTCTATGGTCCTCATGGAACAACTAAAACTTCATGTGCCATAATATTTGCAATAGCCATGAATTGTCATTTTCTAAATTAGTCTCACCCTGTGAATAGGGTCTTTCTTGTTTAGCTCAAAGTCTTGGAAGGAATTCACATATAAAGGAAATTTATGGTATTGGAACGCTTGGATATGATTATTTTTCAGAGCTTATAACTCTTTCTAAGGCTGAGAAATAACTTTTATTACCAAATGACTTAACAACATGGTTGACAGTTGCTTTTCTATAACTTTCTCCAGATTCGTCACATAAATTTCATAGCTTTTCTTCAAGAACTAGTCCCATTCAGACCCCTGAAGCATGTCCAATGAAAAATCTTAAAAAAATTGTACAATGGATATCTAGATGGTTCCATTGAGACAAGGAAGGTCAAGTATAGAGGATATTGGTAGTGCCACTTCCATTTATAGACAAAACACTTATGTTGACAGGCCATAGGAGGCAACTACTGTTGAGATTTAGTGTCATTAACATTTTCTTTTGATTTCCTTTCCAAAGGAAATTTAATATCATTTTATGGATGCAATATTTACAAAATATGTGCACAAAACATGATTAATCCATTCATCCATAAAGATAATTAACTAGTTGTTGAATTAATTATTTTATTTGAAAATCATTAATTTAATTGATTAATTATGTATTCGGGTATGTGCAGGACCATTATGGAAAAAAAAATCCCTTAAGTGGTGATGAAAATTCAGAAAATTAGAGTTAGGCAACTTGACGTAAAAATTTGAATAAGTTTTTTATAGTATTTCAAAATTATGTAAGAATAAAATCTCTAGAAAATTTAATTTAGTTTCTAAACTACTAGGTAAATTTAAAAAAGAAAAAAATATATTTGGTGAAAATTTGAAATTTTAATGCAGTAGCACTTAAATTTCATAGAAAAAATAAGAAGTAGGTGTTTGTCTGACCACCCTAACAAGAATAAAATTATAATATTTATAAATATATGTAGAGGACTCATGTCCCGATGTGATGCATATTTTTCTTAAATTTTTTTCCAAGTAAATAATTAATCATGATTTTTTTATTAAAACTTTTAAAAATATAAAAACTTGTATGTCTAACCACCTTAACTTGGTCAAAACTTCATGAAATTCATTTTTTTTTAATCCTATAGTATGCGAGGCATAGAATGTGATGCATGTTTTGGATTCAAAAAATGTGATACTGTGTGAAGGCTATAGATGTTTTTCAATCAACCTATCAATCTGGACTTTAGTCATAATTCAACTAGAAAATGAATAATAATTATTTATTAAATTCAAAGTAAAGCATAATTTATATTGGTGGAAAGCTAAGAATCTCCTTTAAAAACCCTTTTCATTTCATTAATTTTTGTTAGAAAAAAAGTCGTCAGCCACATGGGCCATCATATCACTTACATATCACCACTTTTTGGCCCATCATAATCTTGCACATACCCATTCGCTTTAATGTGCAGTTGTCTTTCTGAATTTGAGGAATCAAATGAAGCCAAAATTCTAAATCCCTGCAACATTACTTTTAATGTTGTTTTATTTTATCAGTTTAATATAACATTGATTTTGAAAGTGGATTTACTTATTATTTTAATTGAGAAAATTTAGAATTTATTATATTCATGCTCAATTGAAATAATTTGAAATTGATTGATTTTTGAAATTCATTAATAAGTATATTAATTTTATTGATTAATTAAAGTGCATTTTGATTTTCAGGTACTTTTGTGGATTGGAAAAGATAACGGATTGCAACATGATGATTTACAAATTTGACACACAAAAAGGAGAGATTTTTTGAAAAGAATCATCAAACTGCAGAGAAATGGATGCTTTGTGGTCCCTACTTGGAGCAATTTATGAAAAGGATGCTAATCTACATCATGCAAGATGAAGGACTCAAAGTTGAAATTGGAAAATTGTAATTGTGAACTGAAGTCAACCCAAATCAAACAGAAGCTGAAAACAAAAAGTTATCTTTATAGAAAACTTATGCACGAGAAAAACTATAACTTTTGATGAACTATTTTAGTAGAAATTATGAAATTGGATTTTCTATTAATGGTGAAATGAAGCTCATTTGAAGGGGTTAGAAATTTAGGAAAGTGAGTTAGACATTTTTTTTTAGAGCTGATTAGAATTTAGCAGTAGGATAGATGATACATTTTTTTTATTTTCTTAGTTTAGCTGAGTTAACTCAAATCTATTTATTTTTCTGCACTGGTGAAGCTTACCAGATTTGTAAATGTTGTTTATCTATTTTGCAATAGTAGAAGAAAATAGATTTAAACCTACTTTAAGTTGTTCTCTGGAATGATATTCGTTGTGTTAATCATTTGATTTTGAATTTTTTGAGGAATGAAGTTTTATCTTTTCTTTTTTGCAAATTGTGATTTGTGATCTACTATTAAAGTTTGCACTATGAATAAATGTTCAACTTTGTATTGATTACAAGTTGATTTGGCTTTTAGTTATGGTTTAGGAATTCCTTGAAGAGTAACAATTCTGGTTAATAAAATGAATCAATATTCTTTTCTCTCTTGTGTCATTGTTTATACCTCGATTAGAGTAGGTTTAGATAGAAGTTTGATCTTGCAGTAACCAAAAATCTCAATAACCAGTAGGCCCCTTGAACATTACAGCCTCATTGACTGCTCAACACAATAGTATGTTGTGACCCAACATCTAGGACCTTTGAAGGTGATCGATTTAATGATCGTTTGTCTTTTTCAGGAGAGGTAAGGTGATCACATCTTTCCTGCATGTTGCTGTGCCAATTTGACCATCAATAGGGTGGAATTAAGTAAGATGGTAATGATGGGTATTATGGTTGTTGTGATCATTCACTTTTTTCATTCTTAGTAGTATGGGGATTGTTACCATTCACCATACATACTAGATTTAGAAGAAATTTATGAAGAAACATGTTGTCTCCTTTAATCCAATAGAATTATAAGACAAGTTAAAATCATTAATCATACCTTGATCTTCCAAATTTGATGTATGAAGTTGCCCTTGGGTTACAAAGGAGACTTGTTCACTTTCACCATTGTTTTGTTAAGGCTCACTTACGACTTGTGTCTCCTTCACCATGTCTTCTTAAAAAACTAGGTATGTGCACTTAGCTTCTTCCTTGCAACAATTAGAACAACCAATGGTCAAATTTTCATTTTTAAAATTCCATTGTTCTAAAAATTAATCAATTATTTGCTCTTTCTTAGTTATAAGAAATGTATGTGACAATGGTAATGGAAGATAATAATAAGCTAAGTTGCATTCTTTAGATAGAGGGGGTATAAACACACCACTTTGTTTCAACATGATTCCCCCACCAATTTCTTCTTTTGTTTTTAAATTCGAAAGCGGGGGTCTGTGGGCGGCAATCCCTAGCAAGGTTAAGGGGCAGTGCCCCTTGTGGGGTCCTGAGGCAGAGCCAAGCACATTTTCCTTCTTCTATGCCCTTCAGATTCTTCATTGCTGAAGAAGATTTATGCAAATTTTCCCATATTTTTCTCGTTCTTAAAATGCTGGTTTTCCCTCTTTTTAAAATGTTTTCCTCCTATTTTTTCATGTAAAAATGCATTTTCTACATGCCAATTATTATTTTCACACAATGTATTACAACTTAATACGTCATGTTTACCTCTATCAAAAATGATAATAATAATCGTTGTAAAAATATAATTGCTTCTTAAAAGGAATTCTTTAATGACATACCAATGTATTTTATCAAATTAAGTGATTATCATGAATTCTATATCTCCCCTAATAGCTACATAATTTTCTCCTTAATACACATCCTTTCTTGTTAGATGCTCATTGTAAGACCCCTCTATTTTTCTCTTTTAATTGAACAAGTGTTATGTTTGGTTAGGCCTTATACTTTGTTAGTGCTTTGACCTTGGTTTCGATTACAATTTGATTTCTATCTTTATCATTATTTGGTGATGTATCTTGATGTGATGATGTTGTATTTAGATGTTACTTGAATTAATGAGGTATTATGCTTTGGATTAAATTAATGATGTTAGATTCGTCAGTTAGTAATATTGTATTGGTGAAGGGGACGGATCGCATCACTCGCTTGTGAGCGCCCAACGATTCTGTGATTTTCTCTTCATGGTGTGTTTTAACTTTGACATATATATGCATGTGGGTATACTTTGTGTTCGCAGGTTGACAGGTACATGACACCGACTCCACTTGGTTTCACAGGTTTGAGTGTGTCGAATACCCAACGATATTCGATTGGGAGATAGTAGCTAGGTTTCTGTGCCAGGTCGTCACCCTAGTCCTAGTATGTCGTCAGATGTTGTCAGGTTGTGTTGCTTCGTTATTGTTCCCTCCCTTCGTTATTTAAATTGCAAGTTAAAAGGGTAAGTAATCGCTTGATGCATTTAAGTGTTGGTTATTTCAATCTGGAATTATGTTGAAATTATATTTATTTTATTATTGATTTAATTTAATTAATAAATAATTTAATTGTTGATTAAATCTATTTATTAATTAATTAAATTTATGATGTTGAAAGAATTTAATTTATTTATGTTGAAGTTATTGTTATATTGTTGAAATTCAAAATAAAGAAAATGCATAAAAAGTCAATTTGAGAAATTTGGAATTGAAAAATTGAAAAAAAAGATTTAAAAGTCAAATTTGAAAATTGAATTCAAAAATTGAGATATTTTGCATTTTTTCTGTTTTGAAGAATTTATGAGGGTGGTTGTTGGATTTTTAGGGTTGGATCCTTATATTTGAGTTTTTCTTCACAATGTTGGATTATGAAATTTTGGAAAAGTTTGAAATGGAGGAGAGGAAGAGTTGTTTTTTTTTGGGTTTTGGATTGTGGTTGTGAAAATTTGTGGAGATGAGGTTGGAAGCTGAGCACCGTTTCTGGATCCCCTCAAACATCAAGGAAATCAGGTTCATTTCTTGAAATTGGTTGCTTTTGAAATTATAAATTGTATTTGTTGTTGTTGAAAAATCAAGTAGAAAAACCTTTGAAATCTGCTCTATGATTGCAAAATAGACACAGTTGGATTTTGTGGTTCAATTTAAAAGAAAACCCCTGTTCTATTTGAATGTTCTCAAAAAAATAAAAAAAATGGTGTTCTTGATTTAAAAATGGTCTTTTTATGTATTACTCCCTCAATTAATTTTGTTAATTTCATTTGTGAATATATATATTTATATTTCTATATTGCATACGTTCTTGGGGATATGTTGTTTAAAAATTCCTTTTTTTGCCCCTGTGTGGCGCGGATTTCAAGAAATCCACAGGTTTGAAAGAATGAAAATGAAATTTTAAAAAATAAATAAATAAAATATTTTGGTGGGGGGGTTGGGAGCTCAACCCCCACTACGCCCATGGAGGCGGGTGGAGGGAGCCACGCCCAATGCGCTCCCCACCTCCCATACTGCCACCCCTTCCTTGCTTCGCCGCGACCGATGCCCATCCGAAGACAGCTGTGTCTGAACACAGTTGCCGCCCCAAAAGGGTGTCGACTGTTTATTCTTTGACTGATAGAGACGTAACTTAAATCAGTCTTTTAATGCAATAATTTACTGAATATTATTAAGGAAAATGGATTTAATATATCCAAATTAGTTTATCTCCTCGTATATGCTTTATGTGATTATTTCCTCTATGTTCATGTTGGGAAATGTGTTAAATGTCCTTAATTTGTAAGTCTTCTAGAGGAACCTAGAGGTTGGGAGTTATCATTTTGTAATGTCGACCATTGGCTATTTCCTTGGGTAGTGCATGAAGTTATGTCATTGGTATTTACCCAGTTTCCATGAACGGGGATGTCTTGTGTTTCCTATGAAAGGAGTGGGTTATGGATTTGCGTCTCCTTGAATGGAGTGACCTTGTATGTGATTTGTTGCCTCCAGTGTTTGGAGTGAGTTCTTTTTTATTTCGCCTCCTGAGAAAGGAGTGGTAGTGGTATCTCATTTGTTGCACTTTGTACCCTTGGTGTTTGGATGGTATGTGTGTTGTCAAGTAGAAGAGTGACTTCCGTTAGGGGCCGGAACCTGGAAGAGGTATCCAGGATAACCTTCGGAAGTGGTTTAAACAAGTGATAACTAAATTAATACTTAGAAGTTTAGGACTAACTTCTCATTAAAAAGATAAGTATGCCTCACTCATAGACCCAAGTGCTCATTTAGGGTTGGGATGAGTGGAAGGCCTGGAATGGCAGGGTCATTTATCTTTTATATACGAAAGGTATTTGGCTCCGCATGAGTGAGTATGGGGGTCGAGATTCGGTAGAGGTCACCAGGAAAACATTTTCTTGTGGGGGTTAGAGCCTATGAAGATTTCCAAGGATAACCCATGATGAACTGTGTGATGACACTCTGTCTCGGACAATAGTTGTTTTTGATTATGGGTATGGTTTCCTTAACATACCTATTGTGACCACGGTTGGTACTTGTTTATTGTGGGTATGGTTTCCGTAACACACCTGATGTGACCATAGTTGGTATTCGATTATTGTGTATGGTTCTCATAACATACTTGATTTGCTTTATATCTGGAAGCAATGTGACCATGTTTGTGTTGTACTTATGGTACTGGAGTTGTATTGAGTTGTACTCGTGATGTTCTTGAGTTGTACTGGATATTGTACTTGTGTTGTACCTTGTGGTACATGTGATTGCTTGTATTAGTTTGGTTCAGTTTGTGTTAGCCTGTGTCTAGAGGTAGATGGTCTTGGCTAGGATTCCTGGTTACTATCTCCTAGCATGGGGGTGTGGGCCTTTTGGTTCCACTTGGTTGGGTGGCATGCACCTTTATCTGTTGGGTTCTTCTTCATGTTCGTATGGACAAGACTTCCAGTTGGAGAGCTCGTTGGTTCTAGTTTCAGTTCTTGCTTTGCTCATTTATGTTGTTCTTATATTTACTTACCCCTCTTGTTATTGAGGTGGAAAGTTGTAATTGTAATTATGTAATTGGACTTACCTCATTCGGGGAATGGGAGTTTGTAAACATTATTGTTTAATTATGGATTAATGAAATGAGAAGTTATCTTTATGCTTGTTGTAATTATCTTATTTGGAATGAATGTATTTAATGTATTTAGTAATTAAATGACATGGTTTATTCATGTTTTTGTTGAGGTTCTATATAACCTCTGTCTCATAACCTTAGAGGATGTTGGCATGGTTAGTGAACTTGCTCATTAATTATACTTAAAAATAAATAAAATTAGTCTGTTTAAGTTGTTAAATGCAACTTCCTCTAGGGTTGTGTTGTGGGGCATTACACTCATTTTTACTAGGGATGAGAATTGATACCTATAATTATTGAGTGTGTTCAATTATAAACCATTTATTTTTGTCAATTTGTGCAAGTTTATCAACATACCTAGCCACAAATTTGTCTTCAAAACCCATAATATTATTTGCAATCTAAGGCATAGAAGATATTATGATAGCTTCTTCAATTGATCCTTTCTCATGAATGAGTGCAAATTCATATGTTGGAATTTTCTTCTCACTAAAATTTGAAATATCAATAGCTATGAGTTGATCTCTAAGAGCATTTTGCTAGTCCTAAATAATAAATGTGTGAGAAATAGTCACAAATGTAACAAAAACTACTAGAAATTGTTGCTCATCTTTATTAGATTGATCTGTATCCTCCATAAATGTTGAAACAACTGTTGCAAGGGAAACTATTATTTTTTTCTTCTACTTATCAAAATTTGTATGTTCTTTCTCATTAATTCAGGTAGAAAAAATTGCTATAGGTGTGTCCTCTTTTAGAAATGTACATTCCTCAAATGTTGTTGTTAACTCTACAGGTAGCATTCTCTTGCTAAGATCAAGGGATGGAGAGACATTTACATATTGGTTTGGACAAGAAGGTACATACCTTTAAATTTATTTGAACCGATTCTTACCATCAAAGGAATACATTCTTGTACTTGGGGCTGCTACAAGATGATTCTCACCATTGAATGCATTAGAGGAAGCTACAAATTGATCTAGGTTTTCCTTAATTTCTATGTGACTTACTGCAAGAATAAAAGACAGTGTCGTCAATGTCCCTTCCTCATACACAGGTCTAGATCTATTTGCAACATAAATATGCAATCTTTCATCATCCCCATATTTGACATGCATATGTAGATCTGTAATTATTGCTTTAAGAGATGTTATCTCCTGTTGTGCAGAAATTAACTCTGTATTTTCTAGGCACCTAGGAGAAGGATTAATTGGTGTTGAATACTTTTTTTTTTAGGTGTTCAATATCACCATTCTATTCAAGTAATGGTTAGTTTCCTACCCATGGGTGTTGAGGTGGGAGCCATTGATGATTCATATCATGTGGTTGCCATGGATAGTGTTGATTTTTTTTCAAATTGGTCTCCCTTCCTTGAGAAACATGGAATCTACATAATATTTCTTCTTGAAACAAGTTGGGTAGCACATAGCTAGAACTTGTTCTTCCTTTCCTTCTTTCCTTTTGTTCAAAATCGTCTGCATCATGAACCAAGAGTAATTCCCGCACAAAATAGAAATGTGATCAAATAATTTTTTTAAAACATCTCTAGTACACATGGGATTTAAAGCTTCTAGGGTTTCTTCTGTAGTGACTCGCCAGATGACATTGCTGTTTTAGTTGTTTTAGAGTTGCTTGTAGTCATTAGTTACTTTTGAGACTATTTTACTCTGATGTACTATGTCATGGATTATATGTTTTGTTGTGAAACTTAGTTGATGATACACTTTACCTTATGATCATCTATTTCCTTTCATGGGATGACATTATTATGGTGTATATAATATTCTTGAATGTTAATGATGGTACTATGATGTAACTAATGTCAGATGTTATGTTTTATGTCATCTCGGTAAAGGAGATAGTGTAGTAGTACTCATCCGTGAGTGGTTTGCTACACTGCGATTATTCTTCACGGTGTGTATTCTGATATATATATATGCTGCTATGGTTGACTGTGCACTTTGATGCAGCTTTTAGGTACAATCATTGAATCCACTTGCTTCGTCAAATCTGATCATGCCAAGGCCCAATGGAATTCGTTAAAGGGAGATAGTTCTAGTCCTCTATCATGAGCCATCATTCTGGAAAGAACGAGTATCATTTTTGTACCCATCTGTCTTGTTCTTGTTCATTCTGTTGTGTTATTCTTTGTTTTTCACATCATGTTATGTTGTCATGTTTCATAATGTTTTGTTTAGATTAATTAAATGATTTAAAATAATGGTATTGATATGATAAGTGATTATTTTCCTTGTTTAATTAAGGTTATGAATGATTATATTTAATTTGAAAGGTTATTTTTAGAATATTGAGGAATTAATTGTGAATTATAAAAATATATTATTTGTGGAAGGATAATTAGTTGAAGGGTATGTGCAGGATCATCATGGAAAAAACAGGCCCTTAAGTGGTAATAAAATTCAGAAAATCAAAGTTAGGCAATTTGACGTAAAAATTTGAATAAGTTATCTATATTATTTCAAAAATATGTAACAATAGAATCTATAGCAAATTGAATGTAGGTTCTAATCGACTAGCTTTATTTAAAAAAGTAAAAATCTATTTGATGAAAATTTGAAATTTCAATGCAATAGTACTTAAATTTCAGGGAAAAATAAGAAGTAGGTGTCTGTCTGACCACCCTGACCACAATAAACTGATAATATTTTAGATATAAGTAGGGACTCATGTCCCGATGTGATGCAAATTTTTTTGTCATTTTTTTCCTCGTAAATAATTAATTATGATTTTTTAATTACAAATTTTAAAAAATAGAAAAAATTGTATGTCTAACCACCGTAACTTGGTTAAAACTTCATGAAATTCAATTTTATTTTTTTTAATCCTATAGTAGTTGAAGCATAGAATGTGACGCATGTTTTAGAATCAAAAAATGTGATACTGTTTGAAAGTTATAGATGTTTTTCAATCAACCTAACAACCAGGACTTTAGTCATAATTCAAATAGAAATAGAATAATAATTATTTATTAAATTCAAATTAAAGCATAGTTTATATTGGTGGAAAGCTGAGAATCTCTTTTAAAAACCCTTTTCGTTTCATCAATTTTGGGTTAAAAAAAAGTCATCAGCCATATGGGTCATCATATCACTTAGATATCACCACTTTTTGGCCCATCATGATCCTACACATACCCTGAAACTAATATGAAAGCACAATCTTGATGTTTTCAAAATTGAACAAGTTGTTGTGAATGAAATTTACAAAAATATCATGTTTTGAAGAAGATGTTAGAAAAGTTGAACTAGTTGATTATTCACATTCAATCAGAAGTCGAGTTGGGGAAAATTGCATTTAATTAGAAATGAATGAAAATTTTGGAGGACAATTATTTTCCACGACAGTTTTTGGAAAAGATTTATCTCTCTATTTTCTATGTTTGGTTGAAAACTTCGAGGATTGCCAATCTAGAGGTTTGTGCTCAGATTAAAAGGGATACCGGGTTTGAAGATCCATGCTTAACTTAGTCACTCGTCGGTTTGTGGAAAAAGATCACCAGGTTCTCCTCTTAGTAATATTGTTTCTTTGAAGATATAGTTGATAAAAAGGAATTGTTAGTTGTTGTGATTTGTTGCTGAGTTTTGTGTCAATTTGTTTGATATTCGTATAAACAAACAAAACAAGAACATCGTTAGTGAAATTTGATTAAGTTGAAAATAAATTATCTGTGAAACAAATATCTACAAAAATTTAGCTTTGTATCGGTTTGCTTTAATCTTTATTGGAAATGGTTTGAATTCCCTTTATCGGTGCAAGGATTAAATAAAACCTTTATTACTAGAGAATGTTTACTATTCAATCATATACCCATATTAAGTTGATTTGTACCTATATTCGGTATCAATAGATGTTTTTACCCTATGCATGCACCATCCCAATTCTCCTTTATCAAACACATGTCTTTGGTGTGAATTAAAAATCATGCATCTGATTTGGGTCTCTTATTGGTAGTACACAGAAGGTATTGGTTTTTTGCACGCATGCTTAATGCATGCATTCTTGGTAAAGCCATTTCTTCTTGTCTCTTAACTTTCCCCTTTCAAATTGGTGATGCTTGGGAAGTATTGAAATCTGACTTATATACACATATTTGTCTTATGTTTCTTTGGTTCTATATTGATACTTGTATACTCTTGGTGGAGCGATAGTCTTCTGGTTAATTTTACATTTTTTGTGGAGAAAATTATACCTTTCCTTGGCTCCAAATCGGCTATACCTCTCTATGTTTTCCTTTGTGATTCTTGTACTTGGACCTGTCGGTATAGTCATCTTTTGTAAGTACTCGAGCTTTTGGATAGGGCACGATTATGCTTTGGTGTTATGATCTCTAAATAGGATACTATGTTATTTAATCCTTGCATATTGGAAGCAGTGGTATCATTCATTTATACTGGTAATACTTTGGTCCTTAGCTGTTTTGATGCCGCATATCGAAGATGGTAAGGAAACTGTTGATGTTTGCATTGTGGTCTGCTTTCACCTCCCACGCCTGAGTTTATAGTTTATCTATCTCTATTGAAATCATTTCCTCTTGGATGCATGGTTGGCTGCATAGTCAGGAATGTGTATTTTCTTTGCATGTATCATTATTGTTCTCTTCCAGCCACGGCCTGCTGGCTAAACTAACAGGTTTGTTTTCTTTGCGCATGGTGTCGACTGTTTTTGTCTCCTTACTCTCTTTTTTTTGACATCTTTAGATTATTACAGGGTTGCATGCATCCTCTCTTTCCTCCGTGAGTCTCATCTTTACTCTTTTCGCGTCGGTTGTGAATCATGGTAGTTTCTTGTCTCTATGTTGTATCATGTTTTATTTATATTTGTGTCAGATCAGTGGGATATCATTCTCTGAATTGTAACTATGCGCTAATGGGGATACATCTGATGCATTCTCCATTTAATATTGATACTGACCTTCAAAATTTTTGAGTTGTGAGTGTTTCAATTCTACCGCTTGGAGTGCTATGACATCTTTTTTCATTCTTGTGTAGCATATGAATCTCTATTGATTCTTTATCCTATTCTTTTTGTCACTAATCTGAGCCAAATTTGTGGAAGCATGCGAGTACCTTTGTTCATCTTGCTCAATCGTTTGCATGCTTCATCTTTCATGTTATAACCGTTCGTAATTTTCTTGTCTTGTTCGACTGTATCATGCAATAACCGGTTGTCATCCTTATCATCTCCGAGTGGAGTGATGAGAGGTGGTTGTTAGTTCACTTTATAAATCGAGTTGACCATCTTTTGAGTTCATGATTTTAAGTTTTGGTTAAATTTTACCCATACGAGTTTATACTTATATCTTTGGCTTTATAGGATAAGATGTTTATCGATTATGTGATTCTAGTATTTGAACTTCTTTTGTCTATATAGTAATAGAAATCATAATATAGTAAAAGAGAGTAAGATCTTTCGTTAAGATCCTTTTTTTTTTTTTTATACAGTATAGTTCATTGAATAAGTGAGAATAGATAGTATTAGTCACAAATCAAATTGAATACTTGTCACCATTTAACTCTTGATCATTCTTAAAATGATGGCATATATGCATATGTAATTAAGTATTTAATGTTAAATCCTTCTTATAGTTT
This sequence comes from Sequoiadendron giganteum, assembly GCA_007115665.2. NCBI lineage: Eukaryota > Viridiplantae > Streptophyta > Pinopsida > Cupressales > Cupressaceae > Sequoiadendron > Sequoiadendron giganteum. Next base: position 103,917,896 of record CM021105.1, on the reverse strand, counting down.
GTGAAATGGTCTTTAAATTGTAATACATTTGAATTGTTAATTGATAGGGATGAAATGTCTTAAGTATTTGTACTGAGTATATGGGTCTAGTTAATAAGGTTGTAAAAGCTTAATTTTATCATTGTAGGATTGTGAATTGAATATCAACTTGTATGGAAGAATGTATTTTCTTCTCGATTAAAGAGTTCATGATGTTTTAAGTAAGACATGTATGATTGGGGAATCTTGAATGAAACTTGTTAACTATGTTCAATTAATATATCTTTTTAGAGTCCATTTTTGCTTCATGTATTGAGATATATTATTTAGGGTGTCGTCTTCTAGATGCTTTAATCAGTAGTTTTGATTTGTAATCATGGCTAGTGTTGTATGGATATTCTTGTATTACTTCAAATGTGAGAACGTGAGCCATGCACGTTAAGTGTTCATGTGATGTTATTTTTGGATGTTTTGAATTTCATGTCACGAAAATGTGTTTGTTCGTGAAAGACTTGACATCCATGTTTAGTGGTGTTATTGAGTTGTATATATATCATGGCGTGATTCTAAATATTTTGGGTCTATGAGGATGATGATCTCTCTTGCATGCATGTTGGTTTTATTGTCCTGTCAGTTTGATAATTTGTACCATAAGAGGAGTGGCTTCCATTAGGGGTCAGACCTGGAAGCCATTGCATGGGTAACCTCTCGAAAGTTGGTAAATAAGTGAAAACATCAATTAATGTATTGGGGGGTCGTGTGGTCTTCATAACTAAATCAGATAATGTAATGCCTCACCTTATGCCTTATTGCTTGTATAGACTAAGGGTAGGTTGAGATGGCTTCGAATGGCTAATCAAACAATTTGTCTTTTCGAGAAGTGTTTCAATGCCACATAAGTCCATATAGGGCCTAGAAATCATAAGAGTTTGCTAAGGTAACTTGGGTTGAGGGTTGGTAACCTAGGAAAATTATCCAAAATAACCTATTATGTTCACGCGATGACACTCGTGTCCTTGTATATTTATTGGGTCTCTTGTGTAGAGTCACCTGTGATTGTATTGTTTCCTCTTGGAGTATGTCAGTTGTCATGTCATTGTGATGTCATATATGTTGACCACGTGTTGTATGTTATTTATTCTTCATGTCTATTTGACTTGAGGACCTATTACTATCTCCTAACATGGGGGCTGGGCTTTCGAGTTCCACATGGTTGGGAGGAACGTGCCATTTCTTCCATTGGGTCCCCTGCAGGTGATACTATTTGAGATGAGTTTGTTCTTGATAGGATCCTAGATACACATTGTTCATGGTGATTGTTTTTTGGATGAGCTCATGGACTTGGTCATCACCTATTCTTATTCATATTCTTTATTGTACTCACTCATGATGTTCCATCAGGTTCCGATGTACTACCTCTTGTGATGTATCGATATTTGTCACAATCTCATTTATTGTAAAGGAACGTGTAAAGTAACTCCTGATGTAATGTAATCTTGTTATGATTATTCTCATGATTTCATATATCGTACTTGATGTTTCATGTTGTTTATTTACTTTAATAGCACAATTGTGGAACCCGAGAACATTAATGTTAGTTGTTGATCACATGATGTTATTAAATGTTTTTTTTTTTCAAAATCTGGTTGTTTAGCGTTAGTGTCATGTCATTCCCTGGGTTCCTCGACAAGGCCTTACATCTTCAGACATCCCTTTCAAAAAGATCATTTTGATGGCATCTTGGTTTACCTATTATATTTAGATTTTTGCAAGGTAAACAAGAAACATTCCATATAGTCTTCTAGTAGCTCATCATTTTTTTGTGATATCCAGAAGATGTCATCTTCTCTAGAGTAACATTGGTTAATATTCATCATAGGTGCAATACCCATGGGAATGTTAATAAGAAATTAAAAATTAGAATGCTAACCTTGTAATTCTCCCTTCTTGTATTCATTCACATAATTATGAATTGAAACTCCCCAAATTCCTATAATTCAACCATTATTTGATCTGCACAAGGTCAATTCCTTTTTTCTCTCTTTTGTGGTCTATAATTTTTTATATTTTTACCTGATTAGTGCTAATCACACAAAGATAAATAAAGGTACGAGCTAATCTTGCAAAAGGTGTCATTTTCAAATTATGTAAGTGCAAAAAATGCATAATGGGGAAGTTGAACGGTCATGGGAGGTAAAAGGTCACTTGAGGCATTTGTTTTCAATTATTTTCTTGATTGAGGGATTTATTATATTTATGTGAATCTCAAATGAAGGTGGGTGGATTTTTTTGTAAAAGTGTGATCAATAAAAGCTCTGTTTTTTCTTAGGAAATGTATGTTTTTCTCTTTTTCTGTGTTGTAGTAGTCTATTGCATGAGGCCATACTTAAGGGAAAATATTAGAAGTAATTTGATTTGGGTAAAGGGATGTGTTAGCCATGTTTTGGTTCTTGTGGTACTAAAAACCATCTTGTTTTGAGTCCTTGGTAGCTGGTTTTTGATAGGCGAGTCTAGAAACCTGATCTTCAAGGTTTTGGAGTCATGAAGTGACTTAATGGCTCATTCCACATAATGTATATATTTTCGCTCAATGGAATGAGTCCATTAGGTTAGGAAGCTAGGAATAGGATAGATGTTGATTCTTGGAGTAGGGGAGATCATTTTGGAGTCATGGCATGTAACCTTGGTAGTGAAAATGAGTGAAATTCAAATGTTTTAGGGTGAGAATGGATTAAATCTATTGGGGTAGTCATTTGTGAGAGTCTTTTAAGAATTTATAGACATCCTATGGTATTTTTGGGGTGTTAGTTGTGATATTTAAGTGTCGGAAAAGTGATTTTTATTAAGGCTCCTTGGAAAACCTAGTCTTCAAGGTTTGAAAGTGAGGGTTTAGTGGATTGATAGCTTGGTGACCGTTTGGAGCTCTAAAAATTATGGAATCTTATTTATGGTAGCCTAACTAAAGACTTTCCTTTGAGTTTGAATGAATTTCAGGTGTTTGGGAAGGTGTCTCTTTGCAAAAGAAACCTAATTGGCCTAGTTGCCCCTACGATAAAGTGATATTTTGAGGTGTTCCTTTCAAAGGAGTCCATAGTAATCTTGAGATATATTTATGATCACATAAAAGGGTATCTAAATTTGTTGGTACAGTCTGGAGAATCTAGTTGGATCTGTAGATATATTTGATAGTCCATTGGGAGAGGGCTACTAGCTTGTGAAGGTTTGGAGTGGGTTTGTGGCTAAGTATGGTTCTTTGAGGTTTGAGAGTGGTTTAGTTGATATTGTATGAGGATTTTAATCTTTTTATATTCCTCCTTGAATTCATGTGAAGTTTTGAGAACCTTAGTGTGTATTGGAGCCATTGGTGACTTACACCATTATTGAGTTTTGTGAGTTTTTTGGAGAGCCAGTCAAGAAGTCAGGTTTATGATATTGGTAATAATCTATTTGATTGTGTATGTCGCTCACCTAGATCTGCATCAATACTCATCTCTACCTATAGGAAAATCTTTCAGGACATAACACTTTTGTATGACCAACTATAATAGTCTGCAATAGAAAAATTCAATCAAACATACAAAATTAGAAGAGAAATCAAGGGATTTTTATTGTTTTTCCTTCACAAAAACCTTCAACAACCTCTTCCTTTGAGTTCCCAACATATTTAAATCTTAACCAACCTATGAAAATGGATCTAACTTCACTTTGAATGCCCATGATGATTGGGCTTCTTCAAGTTTACATTTTTTACACTTTTTTCACATTGACAACTTTTTAAATTTTGTGATTTTACATCATTTTGATAAATATGCAACATGAGCTCCAAAATAACCCCAAAAATAGCTAACATGACTTATTAACACAACCGTGTTATTTCTTGCTAAAAATGATCACATCTCTACTTCAAAATGCTATAGCTTTATGAGAAAGATGGTTTTTTATAGATTTATTTTCCCTCTCTTTGTCTATACCCTCTATACCCTAATTCTATCTTTCTCCCCTCTATCCTCTACCCTCTATCTCTCTCCCACTCCATTTGTCTCTCTCAAGTCACTCTCTCCTACCCCCTCTCCCTCTCTCAACTCTCTCTCATTCACTCACTCCTTTTGTCTCTCTCCCCTCTACCCTCTACCCTTAACCCTTATACATTTTATCCTCCACCCTCAACCCTTAAGCCATAATTCTATCTATCTCCCCTCTATCCTCTACCCTCTCTCTCTCTCTCTCTCCCAATCCTTCTATCTCTCTCAAGTCTCTCTCTCCTACCCCCTCTCCCTCTCTCAAGTCTCTCCCTCTCTCTCATTCACTCACTCCTTCTATCTCTCTCTCATCTATCCTCTACCCTTAATCCTCATACCCTTTATCCTCAACCCTCATCCGTCAAGCCCTAATTCTATCTCTCTCCCACTCCATTTCTCTCTCTCTCTCTCTCTCTCTCTCTCTCTCTCTCTCTCTCAAGTCTCTCCCTCTGACCCCTATCCCTCTCTCAACTCTCTCTCATTCACTCACTCCATTTGTTTCTCTCCCCTCTCCCCTCTTTCCTCTACCCTTAACATTTATATCCTTTATCCTCTACCCTCAACCCTTAAACCCTAATTCTATCTTTGTCCCCTCTCCCCTATACCCTAATTCTATGTCTCTCCCCTCTACCCTCTACCCTTAACTCGTATACCCTCAACCCCCTACCCTACACCCTTAAACCCTAATTCTATCTATCTCCCCTCTACCCTCTACCCTCTACCCTTATACCTTTATAACCTCAACCCCTATACCCTAATTT
>CM021105.1:103856301-103913037 GCA_007115665.2 Sequoiadendron giganteum | reverse complement strand
CTATAGATAAAACCCTTAACCGTCAACCCTTAATCCCTCAATCCTCAACCCTCAAACCCTAAACCCTCAACCCCAATACCTTTTAACCTATACATTGGACTCTCAACCCCAATACTTCAACAATATGTAACATCAACCCTAATCCCTCAACCCACTACCCTAATCCCTCAACCCTACAGGTCATCAAACCTATACCCTCTATTCTCAACCCTCTACCCTATACACTGGATCCTAAACCCTCATATATCTATGTCCCTCCCTCCTCTTCTCTACTTCTCTCTATCTCACTTCTCCCTCCATCTCTCTATCCATCCATCCATCCATCCCTCTACCCTAATCCATCAACCCTAAACCCTCGACCCTTAAACACTCAATCCTAAACCCTAAACCCTTAAACCTATACCCTCTACCCTCAACCAAATACCCTCTACCCTAAACCCTAATCCCTCAACCCCTATACCCTCTACCCCATACATTGGACCCTCAACCCTAATCCCTCAACCCTATACCCTCAACCTTAAACCCTCTACCCTTAAACCCGCTACCCTCTACCCTCAATCCTCTACCCTCTACCCTCAATCCTAATTCCTCAGCCCTTAAACCTACTTAGTAAAATATCCACCCTAATCCATCAACCCTCTTAACCCTTAATCCCTCTACCCTTAAACCCTAATCCCTCAACCCCTATACCCTTTACCCTATACATTGGACCCTCAACCCTAATCCCACAACCCTTAAACCCTTAAACCCACATAGTAAACTCTCTACCCTAATCCCTCAACCCTCTTGACCCTTAATCCCTTAAACCCTAATCCCTCAACCTATATACCCTCTACCTTATACATTGGACCCTCAACCCTAATACCCCAACCCTATACCCTTAATCCTCTACCCTCAACCTTAAACCCTCAACTCTTAAACCCTCTACCCTCTACCCTATACATTAAACCCTCAACCTTAAACCCTCAACCCTCAAACCTTAATCCCTCAATCCTTAACCCTCAAACACTAAACCCTCAACCTTGATACCCTAATCCCTATACATTGGAATCTCAACCCCAATCCTTCAACCATATGTACCCTCAACCCTAATCCCTCAACCCTATAGGTCGTCAACCCTATACCCTCTACAATATACATTGGATCCTAAACCCTAATATATCTATGTCCCTCCCTCCTCTTCTCTCTTCTCTATCTCACTTCTCCCTCCATACATCCCTCCCTCTCTACCCTAAACCCTCGACCCTTAAACCCTTAAACACTCAATCCTAAACCCTAAACCCTAAAACCCTAAGACCTTAACCCTCTACCCTTGACCCAATACCCTCTACCCTAAACCCTAATCCCTCAACCCTTAAACCCTTAAATCCAAGAAAAATCTCCACCTCAAACCTTAATCCCTCAACCCTTAAACCCTCAACCCTCAACCCTTAAACCCTCAACCCTCTACCCTTAAACTCTAATCCTTCAACCCCTATACCCTTTACCCTATACATTGGACCGTCAACCCTAATCCCTCGACCCTATAACCTATACCTTCAATCCTCTACCCTCAACCCTAAATCCTTAGCCCTCAACCATCAACCCTCAACCCTCAAACCGTCTACCCTCTACCCTATACATTAAACCCTCAACCCTCAATTCTCAACCCTCAACCCTCAACCCTCAACCCTTAATCCCTCAACCCTTAATCCTTAAACCCTAAACCCTCAACCCCTATACCCTCTACCCTTTACATTAGACCCTCAACCTAATCCTTCAACCATATACCCTCAAATCTATACCCTAAACCATCTACCCTCCCCCTAAACCCTAAACCCTATACCCTTTAACCCTAAATGCTTAAACCTTCTACCCTATACCCTCAACCCAATACCCTCTACCATCGACCCTAACCCCTCAACCCTTAAACCCTAATCCCCTAGAAACCATCAACCATAGAGGTCCTCAACCCCTATCACTTGGACTCTCTATTTATGCATCTCACCTCTCCCTTCCTCCTCTCTCCTACCCTATCTAATTGTCCCTATCTACCCTCTCCCTCTTTCCACATACCTCTCATTTAATCAATCCCTACCACCCTCCCTCACTCCCTCTATCTATATTTCTCTATCTCCCTCCCTCTCTCTCCCATTCCCTCTCTCCCCCTCTTTCAGGTCTCTCCCACCCATCCCCTCTCTCTTAGGTCTCTCCATCTGGCAACCTACCTAGGTAACTCTCTCTCTCTCTCTCTCCCCCCTCTCTCTATCTATCCCTCCCACGCTACTTAGATAAGTCCCTCTCATTCCACCCCCCTCTTTCTCTTCCTCTCTCAAGTCACTCCCTCCCACACCCTCTCCCGCTCTCAAGTCTCTCACTCACACCCCCTCTCTCTCACACACCCTCTCCCTCTCTTGCACTCCCTCTCACTACATATCTCTCAAGTCTCTCCCTCTCACCCCCCCTCACACTTGCAAGTCTCTCCCTTTAGCACCCTACCTGCATAACTCTCTTTATATCTTCGTCCCTCTCTCCCCTCCTCTCTCAATTCTCTTTTTTTTTTGTTGACTAAGGGGTCTTACATTTTGCTAAGTTGGGGTCAAGAATCGGTGTCACGCTATGATGAGAGACATACAAGAGAAGACAAAAAAACCCCTTTCAAAGATGAGTAAAAGGTATGAATTTATCTTTTTTTGTTGACTAAAGGGTGTCCTTGCAGCCCAACCCAACACCTAACTCACCTTACCTTGGTCTTACATTTTTCCAAGTTGGGGTCGAGGATGGGTGTCATGCTACGGTGATAGACAAAAAAAAAGACACACAAACCACTTTCAAAAATGATAAAAATTTATGGATTTCTCTTTCTTTTGTTAACTAAAGGGTGTCCTTGCAACCCAACCCAACACCTAACATGTCTTATTTTGGTCTTACATTTTCCCAAGTTGGGGTTGAGAATTGGGTGTCATTCTGGGTTGAGAGACACACAAGAAAAGAGACACAAACCCCTTTCAAAGATGATAAAAAGGTATGGATTTCTCTTTTTTTGTTCACTAAAGGGTGTTCCTATAACCCAAACCAACACCTAACTCACCTTAGCTTGGTCTTACATTTTTCCAAGTTGGGGTCGAGAATGGGTGTCATGCTGGGGTGAGAGACACACAAGAAAAGACACATAAACCTCTTTCAAAGGTGATAAAAAGTTATGGATTTCTCTTTTCTTTTGTTAACTAAAGGGTGTCTCTGCAACCCAACCCAACACCTAACCCGCCTTACCTTGGTCTTACATTTTTCCAAGTTGGGGTCAAGAATGGGTGTCATGTTGGGCTGAGAGACACACAAATATGGATTTAAGAAATACAAATAGATATTAAAAATAAAAAATAAAAATAAAAATAATATGAAAATAATACACACTTAATAAAAAATTAGATATAAAAAGAAAAATAAATGATGAAACATGGTGAAGGAGAGATAGACACATATAACAAGATAGAGAAATAACAAAGATTAAAAAATAGAGAAAAATAACGTAAATAAAATGGTTTGAGAGAGAATGGAGGCTTGGGATATTCTCAAGGCTTTAGAGAAATCCTGTGAGTTGGGTTGGAGGAAGGTGATTTATGAAAAAAATTCTTCATGGAGGAAGGGGGCATGGAACGTTTTGGATTGGGGTTAGTTAGATCAAGATAAAAGTCAAACTTTGGTTTAGACTCTCCATGAGGATCAAAACGTTTAGTTTTGTGTTAGGGCTAGATGGTTTCTTTCTCGATTGTGGTATTTGTAGGTAGGGTTGTATCTTGGGTCCCCTTTCCATGTATTCTCATTGGGACATGACTTTGGTGTATTTCTTGATGACTATGGTCATCTAGTACTCTTGCTATATTTGATGTATTTAGTATATAATTTTTTCAAAAAATCTTATACTTTTGGTTTGCCAGTTTTTTCCCCAAAATATATTTGCTACTAAGGTTCATACATTAATGTCACAAAAAAATTATGGTGGTGTTTTTGCTCTACGATCAAATTTAGGACATTACAAATATATACATATGTAAATAAAATATATACACATGCATAGATAAAAAAACATATACAAAAATATATAATTAAATAAATATGTATATGTATATATGTAAATAAAATATAAGTATCCATAAATAAAATCTAAATGTGTATAAATATAATTTTACATAATATACATAAATAAATAAATAATGATAAATAAAATGTATACAATACATAAATAAAACATAAACATACATAAACAAATTTTAAATATATCGAAATATAAATAAAACATATATATACATAAATAAAATATGTATTGGTTGATATTGATTATAAAAATTATGTATTGGGAAATTTAGATTTTTTTGGGAAATATACTAGTGAGTAAATTAAACAAAATGTGTCTTCCTTGTTTTGTTCATATATTATGCAATTTGATTAAACTAAGACAGTATACAGTCCTTCATATTGTATAATAAATCATATTGTATAATAAATCTGAATAATTGTATTGCATTTTGATACATACACAACATGAAAAATTCAAAGCATTGAAGCAAAGAGAACTGACAAACAATAGAAATAGTCATAACCTACAGTTTCAAAAATAGATCATGGATTCAAATTCTGTTCATTTACCATGTGTCTTATATGGATGTTTATCCCGTGCCTTGTTTCATATGAATGTTTATTTTCCTTAAGGATCTGATGGCTATTGAGCAGTTAAACAAATTTGACCTCCAACTGATATATTTCATCAGGACTCCTTCGAATGTAAACCTAACTGCCTTATAAATTTTAATGCTTCCAAAATGGTTTTACCACAATGCTATACAAATAGTACCCAACTAATCATTCATTAAATAGTTGCATAGATCATAGAGATGAACTTTATGAAAAAGACAATTTTGTAAGGGGTGAGTTCAAAGTATAAACATCTTAAAAAATAACTTCAACACTCTTCTCACATGGCTATATGACTCACTGGACTGCCCGAACTCACGAAATCAGCTAAAATTGATCTATTATCATGTCAAGTAAGACCCCAATTTATATTGCTCACCACTCACGAAATCAACTTTCTGGTTTGTAATTATTTGGTCGTCTCTCTTAGTGCACCTGACTTGTGGGTCGGTATGACTCCTATAGGCCTACCAATGGCTTTTCTTCTATTTTTTTTTTTAAAATTTTTATATGTTTTGAGTATTGGATTGAAGATGGTTTGAAGAGAAATTTGTTATTTCTTCAATTTATCTAAATTCTATGTTTTTCTTATTAAGAAAAAACCATTATATTAGATGGGAAAAATGTCCATTCCCAACAAGATATATTGGTAGTTTAGTAGAGTAGCTAAAATTTTCAAAAATTGCATTAAAAGATAAAGACCATATACAGATTTGTCTACAAATTCTTGGTGTTAACATTTTAGTTTATCCCTTTCAAAACAACACAAAATAGAACAGCATGTAAGGATAAACTTTTCTTCAAATTAGAAATGGAAACTCCCTTATAACTAAAAACTAAATTAAACCCTAGAACTTAAGGACATGGCCTCTAGCTTTCTACAATATGTACAAGTCAAGTTTATGGATTTTGAGCATGCATTGCAAAAAAAGACTAAAGAAGTTGTCCATAGTTTTGTTCTCAGAAAAGAGTACAAGTCTTATCAGCACTTCTACTCAATATGAGAGATTTTTATATATTTTTCTTGAAGGTAAACACCTACTAAATCTAACCTTTTTTTAGCTAAATGTAGAGACTAAAATGCACAAGTATAACACAACACTTGAAATTGGATTAGCCACACAAGACTTAACAAATAAAATGAAACAATGTTTGTGACCTTGGGGAATTGAGTTGGCTAAATGCATCCCCTTATCACAATGTTCCAGAGAAAAAGTAGTCTTTTGTTACGTTATCTTCTCGATTTCAGATTGAATTGTCTATTTCTAAAGTTCTATGCCCGTGAATAATTCTTTTTAGACCTTCACAGCCTTATTGTTAATAGATTTGTTTCTCTGATCTAACCCATATCTAGAATAGAGACCGAGCAAATGTAGTGTAGGAAGCAAATGCCTAGCCAAAACAAAGATAATTATACACAGAAATGAAACCATAAACTTGGCCCTTTATTACCTCTAGGGAGAAACAACTCCAAACTACCCTTAAATGCATCGAAGGGATCACCACAAGGGTAGATCAGAAGGTGTGTCAGTTGGACAACAGTTGACAAGCACCCATGGACTGACCCCAACTAATAAAAAACAAAACTAAAATTGTCTAGATATGCAACATGAGTTGGTTGAACATCTTTATTCAATATGTCTTTACCAAAGTCATTACAATGATTACCTCTTCAGCCCGTAGAGACACACCACCATCTTCACCAAGGAAGCGAGCTTCTGGGCATTGACCTAAATCTAAGACAACCTGCAAGAGAACAAATTTAGCTTGACTAACAATATAAGATGTAAATGAAGTTTCCTAACTGAAAAATAAATAGGTGAGCTTCAAAACTTAAACATGCGAAACAATAGGAGCGAAGGAGACTAATTGTGACATTGAGAGTCACATTTTTTCATGGTACTTGTCCTCTGTTACTCTGCATTTTGAAATTTTAGATGAATTAGCCAAGTCTCTTGAGTTCACATTTGAACTAGCTCTGCTACAGAGTCTCTACTCTCAACTATTGTTCAGATAGCTGATTTTGATGCAAATCTAAGTTCTTCAGATTCATAAGCTTCTCCAAACCCACTGAAATTCCTCCACAAAGCTTGTTCAGTGATAAGTTAAAAGAAACTAACTGCTGCAACTATCATTTTGGAATAGTCTCCCCACGAATATGAATCATAATAAGTGATACCAGTTGTAGAGGTAGAGTAAGAGTCGAGTTGTAGAGGCAGAGTAAGAGTCGAGATTTGCAGAGTAAGCGTCGAGAATTCATCTTTTACTTCAGTGTCAAAGATCTAGTGTTCTTTCCAGAATACTTAATGTTTAATACTAGCACTTGCACCACAATAAGGTGCAATACTTACATCGATAGATTGAGCCCACATTATTTATGACCATGAAAAACAGTGGACGACGTGAAGAAAGCAGTGATCTATCTCACCTATCCCTCTCTACCCCTACCTCCCCCCTTCTCTCTCCCTCTTGCTCTCTCATTTCCTCTCTACCCATCCCTCCCTCCATCCAACCTATTTCCCTCTCACTCTCTCCTTCCCTCTCTACTTCTCTCCCTCTCTCACTTATTCCTCTCTACCTCTCTTTCCTTCCCCCTCTAATTCTCTATAACTCCCCTATCCCTCTCCCTCCCTTTGTCTCTCTCTCTCTCTAGCTTTCTCTTTCCTTCTCTACTTCTTTCTATCCCACGTCTCTCTCTCCCTCCCTATCTCTTTCTCACTTATCCCTCTCTACCTCCCTCTGTCTCTTTACCCTCCTCTCTCTCTCTTTCTCTATCCTTCCCTCTCTACTTTTTTACCCTCCTCTCTCTTTCTCTATCTCACCTATCCCTCTCTACCTTTCCCTCCCCCCTTCTCTCTCCCTCTTGCTCTCTCCTTCCCTCTCTATTTCTCTCTATATCACATATCTCTCTCTACCTATCCCTCCCTCCATCCCACCTATTTCTCTCTCTCTCTAATTCCCTCTCTACTTCTCTCCCTCTCTCACTTATTCATCTCTACTTTTGTCTCCTTCCCCCTCTAATTCTCTGTATCTCCCCTATCCCTCTCTATCTCTCCCTCCCTCCCTCTCTCTCTCACTCTGTTTGGCTCTCTGCTCTGCTCCACCCCGTGAAAGCCACCGCTAGTTCCTTAACCGGGAATGTGCCTACCCTCTGCCCCACCCCGAATACTGTGTCCAATGTCAACTGTATTTTATGGCAACCTAGACGTAAACATTTACATCCCACCAGCTCACCATCCTGGACTTCAACAGTAAAGTATTACTCAGTCATTAATACCCAGGCGCCGTACAACTCGAGGCGGGTTTCAAATCTGATTTGACAGTCCTCAGATACTGCAAACCGGAGCAAAAACATTGCATAACATGGGCAATTAACCTCGGTTCACCCTGCCGTAAAGTTCGTGGGGTTCCCCGCCGACGTTAGACTGCTGGAAATGCTGGTGCGGTTCCCCCACGTATAATGGCCTATCGGCTAATTATTGTTATTGATTTGTTATAGTGTTCTTTCTGGTCGGCTGCTTTGTTTCAATCGATATCATTTTATATTCATCTCACCTTGAGATCTTGACAATCTAGAAAACAAATATAATTTCATGGGATTCAGATCCCCTAAAATTGTTCTCTCACTGTAACTGCTCTCATCGAATGAATCAACACAATCTATACCACTTGCACCACCTTTACCAGAACTACTGAGAAATTTAACATGATCAAGTTTATAGAAAATATAGAAGGGCCAAACCAAAGCGCCCCATGTCCCTGCTGTTGATCAGCACAAATCGCTGAAAGAAAGAATGATTTCAGATGATCTTCATCTGATTATGTGAAGGCACCAGAGTTGAACTTTATTCTATGTGATCAGCAGTTGAATTTGATGGTTGTATCAAGAGTGAAACAATTAATAGTAAATGTAAAACTTGATCCCAAAAAAGGTATTAGATTTGTCCCCTGTCCCTGCCAACTTTGAATAGAGTATATGTCCCCATCAGCTTTAGTACTTTCAACCATAAATAAATAAATAAAACTTTGGTTGTTCCTTGTGTGCTCAATCAGCTTTTTGGTTTGTATTGTGCAAATTATGAGAAGCTAATTTTAGCTGATTGCAAAGTATAAATCATGTGAGGGTTGTGTAATTTAGATTTATACCTACAAATTACATTTGATTGAAAGAATTGTTATCAATATTTTAAATCTATATATATAATTATCAAAGATAATTTTTCCTTCAAAAAAAATGCTTTACTCTAATACCTAAGGTTTTACTTATATTATTTTTCACTCAAGCTATTTTCTCTACTACACATGGGATAATTTATTATGGGAACATAAAATGGCCCTAATGGATCCATAGAATTGGTCTTAACGAGCTCACATGGAACCCACAAACTAAAATGCACAATTTTAAATATCATAAATGTTTTTTTTATAATTCTATTAACTATAAAAGATAGTTACAAACAACTACAATGCAGGAACCATAGAAAAACATCACCAAAGAATTTTTTTCCAAAACCATCCACTACCAGTCCTCGCCCCAGATCGAAACCGCAACCACCTAACAAAAAGAGATCAACAACCTAGCCAATATACGACTCTCAACCAGTACCATGCTATCCCATAACCCTCCAGCGAGTCATGTGACAGTCCAGTGAGTGGTGAGCAATATAAATTGGGGTCTTACTTGACATGATAATAGATCAATTTTAGCCATCAGATCCTTAAGGAAAATAAACATTCATATGAAACAAGGCACGAGATAAACATCCATATAAGACACATGGTAAATGAACAAAATTTGAATCCATGATCTATTTTTAACCCTCCTGCGAGTCATATGACAGTCCAGTGAGTGGTGAGCAATATAAATTGGGGTCTTATTTGACCTGATAATAGATCAATTTAGATAAGCATAATAGTTGGGAATGGACATTTTTCCCCTCTAATATAATAGTTTTTTCTTAATAAGAAAAACATAGAATTTAGATAAATTGAAGAAGTAATAAATTTCTCTTCAAACTATCTTCAACCCAATACTTCAAACATATAAAAATTAAAATAAAAAAACAGAAGAAAAGCCATTGGTAGGCCTATAGGGGTCATACCAACCCACAAGTCAGGTGCACAAAGAGAGACGACCAAATAATTACTAGAGAAGGCACTGGCATGATGAACATGGGACTACGTTAAGGAGGGAATGGATGTGGACCCTCTCAAAGAGATTTGAAGAGTAAGAGTCGAGTTTGTCTTTGTGTTCTTGCATATGAATTTCTAGATTGTAAAAATTGATACACATTATAAAATTGAAGAAATGAAGGATTGGTATTCAAACACAGAGTAATCAAGAGATGGCTTAGACTCTGCCTCTACAACTGGTATCACTTATTATGATTCATATTCGTGGGGAGACTATTCCAAAATGATAGTTGCAGCAGTTAGTTTCTCTTAACTTATCACTGAACAAGCTTTGTGGAGGAATTTCAGCGGGTTTGGAGAAGCTTATGAATCTGAAGAACTTAGATTTGCATCAAAATCAGCTACCTGAACAAATTGAAAGTTCTTTACAAAGATAACTTCCAAAATGGAAGAGGACTTGTTATTTGTTTGGCAGAATCCCTTAGAGGAATGCAGCCTCATGGGATGCCTCAAGGGAATGTAGCCTTATGAAATACCTTGAAGGCAAGGCCTATGAAAAGTTTGACAAAATACCTTGTGGAAATGTGAAACCGTAGCCCAATTACACATCTAATAAGTAATTATCTTCATCAATAAATTGTGTTGGATAGTGGTAACTGAAAATAATGTTGGATAGTGGAAACTGAAAATACTGGAGAGTAAAGACTATGTAGCAGAGCTAATTCAAATGTAAACTCAAGAGACTTGGCTATTTCATCTAAAATTTCAAAATGCAGAGTAACAGAGGACAGGTCCGCCTGTATAAAAGTTTCAAATGCAAGTAATTATTTACCCACTAAGCTAGATCATCAACATTGATAAAACAACTTGGAGGTTGATACCATATCTCTGGATCTTTTCTATCATTTTTATTATTCACATGAAATATCAATAGACCCATTCTAGTATGTTTTAGTCAAATGCCATTCTATTCAAATATTTTACTCAAATGCCATTCTATTCAAAGTAACCAAGATTTCACATGTTCAAAATGCATTTCAAACAATTAAAAGATTGGCAAAGAGTTCACACCTCAGCGTCTTCAAATCGAAGTTCAAAAAATTCAAAAATAATCATAATAAAAGAAAAATGTGGGCCATCGCAAACATACCTTCAAGTTGGCTATAAAGCCGACTAATCTTCAACCAGGCACTTTGCAGAGCTCGGTTGGGAATAAGAAAATACTGCAATTCTGCCATCATTTCCACCATTTAAAGCATGGGCAGAGTCCTTGTCTTCAGAATTAAGCATGGGCAGAGCCCATGTAAACCCTCGTCTTCTTGTCGTAGAATTGCCGTCCCTAACTTGCAGACAAATCCGCTTTCTTCTGATGAACCCTTCCCATCTCGAGCATTTCACTGCTTTCTTTGTCATCAGTGTTTTGTCTTCTTTTAGAAGAGATCCGCGAATTTATATGGCAGAAAGGGAAATTTCCACTGTAGAAGTGTTCCTGCTTCTTGGATATCCATTTCTTTGAAATCATTATCCAGATTCAGACGTCACATTACATAAACTCCGCTACTGTTGTTGCGAATCTGTAAATTCACCTGTGTATATCCCTAATACATTTAACCTTATGATTGCATACCCGTTGCAGTTTGTATTTGAATAGCAGCATACCCGTTGCAAATTGAATTTGTATGACACCTTTATTTTCTTTCATTTTTTTCTTTTCCTTTTTTTAGTGGCACTCTAAAGCCTTAACTCTTGGTTTCATATTCTTGAAAATGTTATACAATGTTTCATTTCAAGTTTTGAGTTATGAAATTTTACATAGGGGTAATTTTCTATTCAATAGTAAAGTTTTTATTAAATATTCGTTAAGATTGATTATAAATATTCATGTATTGTGAAGTTTGACATTTTGGGGAAATATAGCTTTTTAGAAATTGATTTCATATCATAGTAAAGGAGAGTAGAGGTCAAGTAAGCAAACATGCTCATCCAAAATCAATTAGTCATTAAGTTAGTACGAGGACCACTTCTATTGTAAAATTACATCCTTTGACTAGTATTTTGTTTCATCGAGAATTTGTTGACTGTATTAACTTCTTAAATTTGAGATTAAAGTGGGTGAACTTAGGTTTCTTAAGAGGTATGTGATGATGAATGTTTTACAACAATTTCCTTACTATCGGTAACCCATTTTGGCCTTCATATAGTGCTTGTGATTTGTCCAACTATTTTCCACATTATGCTTAGTTAACTTTCCTAACTTATTTTAGCCTCCCAGGAATGTTTTTATTGCATTGGTTATATGGACACATTTCTTGGTTACTGTCATCATCCATGACATGTGATGACTGATTGTATTATTTATCATATGAGGCATAACTAACTTCACCATTCAATGACGATGGTATCAATTTAATTTAGAATTGCTACTTGTGATTATAAACCAATATAAGAGTTTTTCCTTGGTTATTTCCAAAATAACAATTCCTCCCTTGATATTGTATATACTTGTAAATAAGCAAATTTGTCTAGACAACTTTGAATGTTCTAGGGTAAATCAACTTCACTAAAGGAAAATAAATTGCAAAAACAATATTGTAGAGATTGAAGATTACAAAAACTACCAACAAAGTATAGTAATTATTTGGAGTCCCCTATCATTCTTCTATCCTTGTTAACTCCACCTACAAAATATCTCCACAAGTGCCCAAGCCAAGGGGGAGATTAATGTGCTAACAAGTGACCAAGTTAACTATCACTTTGTCCTATTTGTTTTATTTTTTTTATTTTATAATTTATGGTTTGATTATAATTACACGCTTATTACACACATTTAGTTTATTGGTTTCCTTATATAATAGATTACTTTTCCTTGCATATTATCATACTTCAATGTCTTGGCTTATTGCCTAGTGCACTATCTTATTATAGCCCTTAGCTTATGTTGATATTTACCTAAATCCTTTTCTATGATTTTCTTTTAATGCACATTGAGAGAGGCATTCGACCAATTTTTATTCAAAGTTTTCAAATTAGCAAATTTGGTATCTTACTACGCACATTGTGGTGAACATGACATTAAGATTATCCCTTCCTTTGGTAGGATCACCATCAATTTTTTTTTCATTTTTCCCTAATCCTTACTACTATCATTCTTGTGTCTTAGTTTCTAGAAGGAAAACAATCCCATTAAATCTCTCTTTGTAGACATCTTAAAAAGATTTTTAAAATTATATTTCCAAAAGCATGTTCTATTAGCAAACCATCAAATATAGATTTTCAATCCACTTTAGCATGCCTTTATCCACTTTAAAATTTCTTCAACCACACTTTTCCATGATGAAGTGTTTAGATTTAACATATCTTTCAAAACCTATACTCAAAATCACTACAAACCATACTTGTAATATGTTAATAACCTTGACTATAATGGTCCTTATCAACTTTAACATCAATCACTCTTAATAGTTGTAACTTGGCTAACAAAAAATTTGATTACTATATAACATTGAGTTACTCATACCACCTCTTAAGGTAAATTACACAAGTCTTGGACATGTGTACACCTTCAACTTTGCACTACAAATTCAAATCTCATCGAATCACCATGACTTGTGAATCATTATTTACAACCTTCACCAAACTTATTCAACATGCTTCTATTTTCCCAAACAATTTGTGTTGGAGTGGTGTAGACTTGATCCATCATGAAAATTATAGACTCTACATAACTTCCTAAAGGATACCATTTTGGAATAGGACTTTAACCACAAATCCATGATTGGCATTAGATATAATGAATATATAAATAAACTGCATGATACTCAAGACAATTATTTTAAATTAAATTAAGTGAACAACCTTGCATCATTATATTATGAATAGTGACAACTACGCATCTGGCCTATCAATGGGACAACCCATCCTACGTAATGCAATCACAAATGAAATATCTAATGAAAGGTTGTTTATCCATGCAACCTAACATAAACATCTACTCAAAAAATAGATTATTAAGAATAATCACCTAAAGAAATTTTAGAAAGTTGTATTTTAATTCATCCACAATCATTGCATCAAGCTCCAAGGCTTCACAATCAAGTCCATTCAACCATACAATTGCAATACAATCAACTCAAATACAACAAATCTCACCACTAGCTACCAACTTCACAAACACCTCATCCTTAACTTACATATAAAATTTGGACATATTTTACAACATGGGTGTTATTGCTAGTATTTTGTCCTCTTTCCATTCCTCTTAATGCCCCTTAAAATATTATATTATTAGATATATTATTCATCTCAATTTCCCTAAATTTATGCAACAAGAAATCATATATTATGGTCATCATAAAGACCAATCTCATAATTGCATTGTTTTTGAGCCCATTCGTTGTGTTTCATCTTTTCCTGGCATCACAGATTTACTTGGTCATTCAATAGTTTTGATCCCACATTCATTGCAGGATATACGTTGGGGTGATTAATTTTTATATTTAGAAAAGAGTCACATTAAAAGTGGTGTAACATTAAATGTTTTGTTCTTTTATCCTATTTGCATATATTAAATAATAATATTTTCATTAAAATATTTACATTTTAAAAATTACAATTAAATAAATATATTTATAATTTAATGATTATAAAATATATTTTTAATAATATCATTATAAATTTAGATTTTTATTTAAAGAAAAATATTATTTATTGTGTTTTATTTAAAAAATTGTGTAAATTTTATAAAAGTGATGTTGAGTTAACAATGATTTAAATTTCAAATATGAATCTAATTTGAGGTTCTAATTTATAGAAGTCTAATAGGATGATACAATGGAAAATATGCTAATTATGGATAAAAGAGTATAATCTAAGATAATCAAACAAATCTTTATATACATACAATAATTAATTTTGATTAATAAAATATACTTGTGGGAATATATAATTTATAATTTAATGTTAGTTAAAGATAAGGATGCTTAGTTATAAGTTTGATGATGAATAACTCTAATGTATTATAAAAAAACAAATGTGCCTTTGAGTCTTCCTTCTATCATGCAAGTAAAAATAAAGATAATTGCAAGCTAAGTTTTACTATCGACAATCATAAGAAGGAGAAGGTGAGGAAATAGGGTTAGGAATTACGCTTGTATAGAAAGTGGTAATGCTTCACCTAATACACTAGCCATGGGATGATTGTAAAATTTATATTTAATAATGTTATTATATTTATTTTTTTAGTTTAATGAAGAAAAATGTTGTTTATTATGGTTTATTTTTAAAAAATAAAGTCAATTTCATAAAAGTTCAGGATTTATAAAAGGATTGATATTTGAATTAAATAAATTAAATGTGATACTTATTTTAAAATTCAATGATACAAATTTGTTGTTGGAGATGTAGATGTTGATTATTTGAAGTGTTGGAGGTTCTAAACTTGATTATATAAATTTCTGGAAATATGTGTACAAAATGTTCTTTGCTTTGGTTTAGATATGTGTCTACAAAATAGAACTAGTGTATAAGATTACACCTATAGTTGCAATAATCAACTAGAAAAAATATATTTGGAATTCACCCACTTCTATCTTCTAATATTTACACCTCAATATGGATTGACAATGTTCAAAAACACCATTACAAAATCTACTAAAATGTGATGGTTGTGTTATCCTGATTTAAATCCCTAGATGATTAGTAAATGTCTCAATTTTTTTTGGTTCATATCCATGTCTAAGAAATTGAACTACTATGCAAATACAAACCTATACCTATAAGAATCAAATAGCAAAAATCTGATGCTTAGCATTTGGTTGTCGTGTTCTTCTAATATCTAAACCTCAATATAGATTGATAGTGCTTAGTAAAATTTTTAGGGAATGTGCTAGATTGTGAGGGTTTTGTTCTCCTCAATTAGACCCCTGATTAAACCAATTCCATGACATAGGAATAACAAGTGAAATAGAAGAATTATACGCTCTTTTGGGATTTAAAAAATATACTTTTTATGGTTTTTATTTTACATTAAGTGGGTTTTTAAAGGCTATCCGTAAGCAAAGTTAAAATTGATATAGTATCTATTATTAAGAAATTTTCTTTAGTGGGGTGGTGGGCCTAGCTCGATTGGCTAAAGCATCTTGTTGCATGAAAGAGGTAATGAGGTCTACTCTCCCCACCGTCCTCGTGGTACTAGAGGGTGTGTCGTGCTAGTGTCACTGGTCACCTGAAAATTTTTTACCACGCGCGCTACAATTTATAGGGGGCAACTACTTGATTTTGATTCCTGTAGTCTAAAAAAAATGAAATTTTATTTAGTAAGTTTGATACTAAGTCTTTTGGCTCTAGTATTTTTGGGTCTATTGTGAAACACTTAATGATTTATTAGGGACTTCTAAAGGGTTTGGAGGTCTTCAATGAGTTTAAAAATCAATATTTGAGATTTTATTCATTGTGTTGGTCAGTGAATCATAAGAGTTATCTTCTTGCTTCTACTAGGGCTTGTTCATATAAAGCTAGGTCCTGTAAATCTATCAAGTTTACTAACAATATTTTATTTAATGAAAGATTTAATCCTTGGGAGACCTTTTAATTTAAGTCTAATAAACCTGTGAAATAGAAAAGAGCTTATTCTATAATTTAGTAACATTGTGCCCGACCCACCAATCTGACCCACCTCCAACTTGATTTACTTGAAAAATACTTAATGCTACTATTAAGAAATCCATTCAAATTGATTGATGGGCATGAGTTAGTTGGTAGAGTTGGGATATTGTTGTTACTTGAGATTCTCGATAACATTTGTGGGATGGTGAGAATTTTCCATATCTGAATGGAGAAATTCCATATTAAAAAGTAAATAATATAATATTTTTTAAATATTTTTATAAACTATCTAAGTCCCCTTTTAGAAAAAATATTTTTTAAAAAGTCAAAACATATAATTATGCATATAAATTATGTATAACTTTTCTTAAATTTTAAAAAATGTCAATATAAATGGAATATTTTGATCTAATTTTAAATATTATCAATATTTTAAGAATCATGCTTAGTTTAAAAAGGAAAATTAACCAAAAAACTAAATTAGTTATATAAAAGAATGCGAGTTAAGTTTCTTTTCTAACCACCATATGAATTTCTATTTGTATTGGTGATAATGAGATGCTTCAAAATATATGATCCATAATATATGTTATAGTTTGTATGATATCAAGATAGAATCAAAATTCATATACATAAATTTAAAAAGAAAAATAAGTTAAAATTTAATTTATTTAGTATACTTTTAACTCCTACGAAATTAAACTAAAAGAGATTTCAAGATATTGTTACTCTTTCAATGTTTTAAACACAAACTTGTATTCATTAAAAACAAATATTTATAGTGAGATAAAGGTCAAAATAAATAAAGTCAAAGATCAATATTAATATGAGAAACAAAAATAATTTAATGGATTTTAGTTGCTACATAAGTTGTACATTACTAAATTTTGTATACTATTACAACACATTCCTAAGTTTAAACAAATTAGACTTGGAAAAGACAATAAAATGCAAGTTGTAAGACAAAACCCTAGTTGTATGCAAACTAACCTTAAATGACAAAAAAGCTAAACAAAATGCAATAAAAAGCTATGAAACTGAAAGTGTGCACCTGGGAGACTGAAGAAGGCATAATGGAGGTCTGGATCACTAAAGAATCTATTGTTGATGTTGATTGGGACTAATTCACCAGGCTGGGTGAATCAGTCCATTTTTTGGGAAAATGTGCAGATACAGGTTTCAGCCATAAGGGTACCCAAATCTATGAAAATCTCTCTTAGGCCTGTACAGTTGGACTCATTCACCACTTGTGGCAAACCAATCCACTTCTACCTTTTTAAAATTTTGGGATCCGCTTTCGTGTCTCTTGGTTTGCTTTGCTCTTTTTGACTGGTTTCTAGATCTGAAACTGCAAATTGCCACATGTAGGTCTTCTCCAAGCTTCTCCAAGGATTGATGTCAACTTTGAAAACTTTAGGGATTTGAAAAATTTTCTCCAACTTTTCTTTTTGAAAAATATGCAACCTAGCCCTGCAAATCACACATAAGAAGAGGAAAAATTGTTGTGAGGTTACGAAATAGGGGTTTGCCTTGGTCAAACCCCTTGGTGGTAATTAAACCTTGAGATGAAAGTGAATATGAATGGAGAATGATGAATGAAAAAATAAAAATATTGCAACTCACCAAACCCTAGCAATAAGGTGTTGCAAATATGCTTGAAATGGCTGCAATGGATGTGGTCTTTGACTCTTGCTTGATGTTGATAGACCTTGAATGTAATGCTTGCTTGAATCATCAACTCTACATCATAATTGTTAGAACAATAACAAACATGGAGAATGCAATCTTTGACATGATGATTGGCACTTGAATACTGCTCTAAAATGCTTGATAAGTTGCCCTTGAATTCCTTTCAATGCCTTTGTGAATGCTCAAATGCTCTTATGAACTATTGAATGCTTGTAAAATTTGCTAGGTGAGAATATGAGTGAAAGAACCTTGTATTTATAATCAATAATGTAAGAATTCCCAAAATTACAACACTAAAAGATGACATCAGATCTAGGAGAATAAAATCCCACTGAAAGTTTGAATTAAATTTGAATTTTGGTCTCACGGGACTCATTCGGCCAAGGTGGTGATTGAGTCCATGCAGGCCTAATTTTTGGGAGAAAAAATAAAAAGTGTTTAGAAATGTGTGAAACTTCCATTGGGGCCAAAAAAACCTAGGTGAGACTCATTCGCCCGAAGGTAGCGAATGAGTTCCAAACACTAAATCTAGGCCACACAAGCTAGGAACACTTGAATTATGATTGAACAATGATTGGTTTCAAGATTATTCTTGAAAAGATGCAATAAGCGAGGCTTGCGGATGCAAAATAGGGCCAATTAAAGCATAAGAAAGCCCAATTATTAATGACAAGCCTAGAGAAATGTGAAAGTGTGTTACAACACTTTACAACACTCCAAATAAGGAAAGATTAAGGTTGATTAATGCTTAGTTAATTGATAAAACCCTAGAAAAGTGTGAAAGTGTGTTACAACACTTCACAACACTTTAGCAAGGCACAATTAAATTCCATTAGTTCACAAGGGCCCAAGACCTAATGTGAATGTGTTATCCACATTACAACACTAAATCAAAGCAACATTAAGCCAAAATCCACAAGGAAGAATGAAAGGAGTGTGAAAATATCAAATGATGCATTTTTCTACACTACACTTACTAAAAATTATATTTCATAAATATTTTGTGAAGGGGTTCTTATCCCTCATATTATGAAGAAAATTTATACTATAATGGGGATTAATCACTTGATGGATCTTCAATAACTTGAAAGCTTTTATGGTTATATTTATGGAATCAGTGTGGAAATGAAAACAACTCAACCTAGAATGAAAGGCGTGGACTTGGTGAAATGAGGTGGAAACAAGAGACCAAACATCTTTGGCTAGGAAAACTCTCCACTACCATTGGAGGGGATCTGAATTCGATGGAGCCCCATATTGTTTAATTATGTGAAAAGAGACCTTAATGTTTGGCATAGTCTCAAAAGGGGAGGGCTTGAAAATAACATGGAGAGGTTTAATGGGTTGAAGTTATGAGGATTCAAAGAATTTATGCAAGGTATTCTCTACCTCATCTTTGGGATGAAGTGGTGCTCCAAATCATGAGGTTTGTCACACTAGATAGACACTTCCAAGCCTTTTATATGTATCAATTTACTTTTTCGATTCATTTTCGTCATAGTTGTTGATGATCTTTCCCTTATTTCTTTCAATCCACCATGGAATATACTCTATTCTTGAATTCAATAAATGAATTAGGTTCCCCTATACCAATTTATACTCATTTTTCTTATCAAACATGCTTTATCCTTGAAAAAATAACTTATCATTGCTACTTAGAGCTATTATCCTAATTATTTTTCATTACCCTAACATAAGTTTGCAAGAAGAGTTATCATTCTCATTTTTCCTCTCTAGAAATGGTCTTTTCCTATCCTCTCAAACCTAAGTCTCCTTCTGAGGGTAGTCCTTCCTTTGTCTCTACTAGTTCTAAGGATCAAGGTAGAAGGAATTTGGGTGGTGGGGAATGCAATCATTGAGCTAAAGTCCCTTGAAAGGAGAAGGGGAAAAGGGTGATGATAAAGGACCCTATAGTGGAGGGCAAGCCATAGAGAGGGGAGAGGAGAAAATACAATATTAAGGGAAAGGGTAAAGTGTATGAGGTGTATGGAATTCATGTGCATGCTAAAATCTCTAAAGTAGAAGGATTATGCATTGAATTTTCTAAATTTCCCATTGGTATTCCATACCCCATTCATCTCTTGAAGTCATGGCTTCAATTGAAAAATTTCTTGCTAACAAAACTAATGAAATGAACAAAGAGGTTATTACGTGCCATAAGATTTTTAGATGGTTCTTCATTGAGATAAAGAAAATGAATTGGAAAAACTATTTAATGGTTAAATAGAAAATGCAATGACATATTTATTGATTGATAAAAATGGAAAAACACCAAATAAAATGAAAAGACTGAAGTGTTAGAGAAGAACCTTATTGAAACTAAAACTAATATGAGGGTGGTGGAGCTCAATCAAACCACCATTAAGAATTTTAAAAAAATCATACAAATGCTACAAGAGAGACAAAGTTCTCAATCCATTCTAGATAAATCTCATGGAATTCCTCAAAGAATGTGGTCTTATGGAATGAATTGTTTACAAAATATGCGCAAAATAGATTTTTACAAGGATGCTCTCAAAATCCATGATTCTACATGTGGTTGACCTTCTTTCCCATGCTTACTATCTTGGGGAAATCCTAAAATTTATCATTAAGATTCCATTTAAACTTGTGGTGGTTGTGTGGATGTGTTTTCTTGGTGCTTTTAAATCATATATAAATATAGGGTTAGGATTATTTACATTGATGTTGTATTTTAATTTGGATCCTAAACATGCTATGAATGATGTTCTTTTCTTAAACATCTTTGCAGAAGTAAGTAGGTGGCGTGAGGTTCAAATGGTAATGAGATTGATGAATGATAAAGGAGTTAGAAAGATCCTTGGATGTAGCGAGATTGAATGCCATAAAATGGTGTAGGAGACAAATCACATCCAGAGACACAAGAGAAAACCAAAACATACATATAATTTATTAACAAAGGGAAAGAAAACTTGTTTATTGAACAACAATCTAGTCAGAAAATACATTGAAGAATTAAAGTTATTGAACAAGCCAAGGTTTTAAAAACATGATAAGAAACATACAAAAAACACTTTTACAAAATGCCTAAAAGATGTTAATATTTATCCATCACAAGCCATTGCATTAATCAAAGCACTATACATTGTTAATAACTTACAAAAGAAGCAACTCTCTTTATAAATGGTCAAAAAATAAAAATAAAAATCCTATGATCATGTAGTTAAAGGGAGGCTAGTCTCCAAGCTTTGATAAGTGCATAGATTCAAAGCCATGGGTGAGGGTGAGCCATGGGTGATGTGAAGGGTGTTGTTTCCACAAATTAATTTCAGCCTTTGGGTTTTGATCCTTAGTTTCAATTATCAGAGGCCATGAGTAAAACACCACAGGTGATATCCTTTCATTGTTTATTTCGTACGCCACTTCACTACATTTTTCTTCCAAATTTTGTGAATCCTTGCATACATTGCATCACACTCTTGACCAAAGGTGAACCATCTCATCTTCCCAAGTGAAGGATACTTTTTTACGTCAGCCTCTAGAGACTCGCAAAATATTTTTTTCCGTCGCTTTCTTGTCGTAGAAGAAATTGAATGATGAATGTTATAGTTGGGTGTTATAAATGCAAGGACAAGAGTTTCAACGAGTAAAATCTAGCGGGAAAAGGTGACGACAAAAAATAGTAGGGTCACACATATGAAGAAATGATGGATGGATGGGGTATTTTGAATCCTCTTGCATCAATACAAATATCTTGATAGTCGTAGATAGAATTAAATTAACTCGCTTCACTTCACATAGGGAATGTATTTAGTGTAATTATGTGTAAATAGACGTAATGTCTAAGCTTGATACCCAAAAATATAGGATGATACTAAGTTAATCTAAACCGTTGGAGTTTTCACTACATATTTTAATCTTAATTTTTTTGCCTTCTCAATTTATTTTTCAAAGAATGTGAAAAATATTATTTTGTCATGTTTAATGTCAAGTTCCTTGGCATTTTGCCCAGTTTAATGTTTACATGGCTATTTCCTCCATAAAATTTACAGATAATTTCTCTTCTAAATCAATTGCCTATCTTCAGAAGTTTTATAAGTTTGGGGGCATGGAGTATATCATTCTAAAGAAAAACTAAACTCAAAAATATTAATAGAAGAATATTATCTATAGTTCTTTATTTGCAAGAATCAACTCTTTAGATGTTTTATATTCTTGGACAATTCAATGATGAATTCACACTCAATTCTATTTTGAAATCATTATAAAATTACTAAAATAAACAGTAAAATATATTATCGAATAAAAAATTGATTATATATTTAATAGTAAATTTTCAAAATATAAATAAGTTTTAAAAAGCTCAACATTTCCTGTAAAAATGTAGAATGTAACATGATAAAAATTGGTCCTGTGCGTCAGGTCATTAAAGGTCTCCATGTTCTTGGCGTATAGCAATTAATCTTATGGGTCTGTTGGTCCTTGACTGGTCCTGTTTATTTCTATGCTTTCTACTGTTTTTTTTATGTTCTGTGATTTTTTTTCTGTCTCACCATTTGTGAGACCGCTCTGCTTAGCCTTAATGACCGTTTTGTAATTGGGTTCAATCTTTTTTCGATTTATCTTAATCAAAACATGATAAAACTTTGACACATTTAAAATTCCTATCAACGACGATTCAATTATTTATTATTCTAACAAACATTACAGTAGAAAAATTGAGGAAAATAATTTCTAATTATGAACTTTGACAAAGTTGTACTTTCAGCACAGTACCGAAAATTGGAAACTTTGCATTTGGATTAATTTAACCTACATTCACGAAAAATGACTAAGATTAAATTTAATTGCTGTGCGGACAATTCCCACTCATTTACAAATTTAATTGATTTTGTCTTAGTAGAGATAATACATTCGTTATGTATGTACAGTCCACAAAAGAATGTTTACTGCATTGAACTGCCATAAAAATTGATCATGAGCATAGGCTGAAAATCTAGAGGACTTTTATTGATTTGTGCCCTGGTGAACATGAAAAATAATAATTTTTTTTACAAAGGATGTTAAGATCCTTTATCTTGTCCTCCAAGATGAGACATAAGAAAAGAAGTCAGACATCAAGCCAATCCAAACTGAAGTATGCTTCCACAATTTAAACTCTAAGCTCAGGAATAGAAGTGTTCTTAGCCCGCAACCACTGCTTCCCAATCGTCTCGTCACAGGTAACAAGCTTCAGGGAACATAGTTCACAAACAGTTGAAGGTAACGTCTTTAGAAGGGAACACTCTCTCATATCAAGCTCCCTCAATTTTTTGAGTTGTCCTATTTCCTTTGGAAGTTCTTTCAACCCCTCGCATAGTGAAATGTCCTGATATTCCAACTCTTCAAGTTTTCCAATTGATGCAGGGAGCTCTTCTAGGTATGGTAATGCTGATAACCTTAACATTCTTAGATAGCTCAGATTTCCAAAATCATATGGTAAATTTTTAAATAGATGACAGTTGGCAATAGAGCAGGACAGAGTGGAGGGCATATTGCAGATACGAAGGGGTATCTCCTCCAGATTATTTTTGTGGTCTAGGTTAAAATCCTGGAGCTTGGTGAATGTGGATATATTTTCAAATCCTTCACATAAGCTCAAAGATAGTTTCTCTATGTTCTTCTGTGCTTCAATCCCCTGTTTTCCATCAAGGGGTGAAATCAACCCCTCCAAGCGGACACTCTTGAGTTCAGTGAGTGAAAATAAGACATTTAGACCTTTCACTATTGCCTTCTTTGTACCGTAATTGGATATCATCAGAAACTTTAGCTTTTTCATGGATTTAAGAAATGGGGGAAGAAAGTATTCTTTTGAATTGAAGAGTAGCAGCAGAGCTTTTGTTTCAGGGAAATTGATAACATACCAGTCATTTTCCTCCATAGGGCCTGCATGTATTAATTACAAAATAAATCAAGTTAGAAAATTGTCCCCTAATAGTGACTGTACGGAAAAATATACAAGTGTAGAAAATTGTAGAGAAAAACAAAGTCGGATAACACCCAGATTTACGTGGAAAAACTTGGTAGAAGTATACCAATAAAAAACCATGGGCAAAATATCTTTCGTATTGATTCTCAGGTTTAATAGAATTACAGCAACCTCAAATGAGATCTAGCCTCTTCTTCACAAAGAGGGAAAAAATACCTCTCAAAACTATTCTAGCTTTTAGCCTTCTTTCTACTACTTACAAATGAGAGAATGCTCCTCTATTTATATATAAATTTGAGAAACTTAATGCTATAATTAAGTTCTCAAATTTTCCACCTCTAATCCTTCCAATGCCACCACTATGGTCATATTATTGACTAAGCCTATATGTGGCTCTCAACCATCTACAAGATTGACACATATAGAGTCCAACTTGATTCTACTATGAATCACTTAACAATTTACTAAGTCAACACAATATGACTCACTCAACTACATGTATGACACATATAGGAGTAGATTTCTAATTGAATATTGCTTGTATGACACATATAGAATTAGAGTCCTATTTGACTTCATATTCTAACGGTGACCACTAGTTATATATGTGAAATTCATGCACATGCCAGTAGAGTTACCTTTAAAAAGTGATGTAAACCTTATTCTATTTAGAAAATCAAATTTGAAATTCAATTCTTTTCTATAATTGGACATTTAAAATAATGGTTAGCATTACAAAGTAATCTTTTTGACCAAAATGCATGTGTTAGAGTTTTTGAATAACTCACCAGTGAGAATGCAGAGAATTTGAGTATCAAATACTCTATCTCTGAACAATTCGCATTTCCAAGGCAAACAACCGTTTTTTCTTTCTACGAACAACCTCTTGCGTCGGAGTATGTTGTCATGGTATCCCAAAGACAAGGCTAAATCTGTTATTCCATGACGCCGGGAAAAGTATAGCTCTGAAGCGTTTCCATATGGGGTTGTTGTACTTCCTCTGTTAAGTGCAATCATGTCAGTTTAGTGTTAAAAAACATGATTAAAATAAATCTAATATATAAAAGCAAAGGCAATTACTTTGGTTTGCCAGTTAAATTTAACAGATTTATGCTCACCAGTTCTGATAAGATGGAAAAAGCATCAGGCCTTTGTAGCTTTCGAACATAAACCCAAATGTCCAAAAGTACATCAACACAAAATTTCCTGTCTGCGGGAAATAATCCCAAGTCTAAGAGATATTCCTTGTGTACATCATCTAAGTTGTCAATACAGATCTGTGGCAATGTAAAAATCCCTTTTCTGTGATAATCTGATCTATATTTTCTTTTAAAAATCTTCTTCGTTGCCCTCTTCCAAGCATCGTGCGATTCCACATGCATAGAGCTTGCAATCATCGAAACCATTTGTTAAAGTATTTACTAAACGGTCAATTTCTTTCCAATTTGAAGGTTAGTGTTCCGTAATCCTTAGCGCCTTGTCCTTACAGTGGTTCTTTTCTGTGATTTCTTCTCTTTGCAATGCCAATAGAAGTGTATTCTTATATAAGGAATAGACGCGGCAAAAGTTAACTCGGTTTTCACAAGTGAAGTTGCAATGAAATCGGCATTCTCAGCGTATACGTGAAGAAATCTGCATATATTTTATTTTCTCCCATTCATACTCTCTTTCCCATGAATTTGCATATGTTTTATTTCTTCCCATGACTCTCTTTCGCATGAATCTGTAAGAGATCTTTCCTCGCATTGGTTGTGTATTGTCTTGTCGCATTCCTTTAATGTTAAATAGTGATTTTAGAAGGACATCCATTGAACTTGTACAACAAATTAATGACGAAGTCAGCGTAGTCTGGGTTCGGGTTTGCTTTTGTTCACGCGTATAGGAAGCTGACTTTTCCGTGGGCTGTTTTAACACGTGGAAAATGTGTAGACCTAATATAAAAACAGAGGAGCCTTTTATGACCGGGTTTCTCGTCTCTTCTAACTTAGTAACTGCTAACTGCTAAGTTTACTTTTTATGGGACCGTCTTTTATTTATTTTTTAAACTAGCACTTCCATCTATGGGAGGTTCAAGGAATATACCGATAGGAAAATAAAGATAAAATAATAATGAATTTGAATATTACATAATTTAGTATATTTATATACAAATCAATATAATTACATTATATAATTGTTGTGGATGTCTTCATTGTTTTGGAACAAGTAGATTCATGTGATCAAGTTGGTTTTAGAGATGGATACATCTTCTCATATAGTTGGCTACTTGGGTAGGACTCAATGGTACAATTAGGTGCCAACATGCTTTTGATATTATTTAATTCTTTTCTAAAATCACGTCTATGTGATTTTAACAAAAAACAATGATAACATTTCTTTGAATTTCCTATTGGTGCATCCCTTGCACCTTTTAAAGTTGCAATTGCAGGTGTTTTTTTGTAGTTCCTCTTTTGAAGTCCTGAAACTCGTATGCATTGCAACACAATGCCATCAAATGGATTTTCACAAATGATTTACAAAGAAATTCTTAGATTATTTTGTCTGAATTGAATAGTGAGACACTTGGGGAATGAAACATAACAATAGTGGCAATTTTATATGGCATTGGTGACCATAAGAAGTATCTAATTAATGCTAATGTGGGGGTTTTATGGCTAGAAATAAATATGAATATAATTTTTCACATGTCATAGCCCATAAGATAGAACATAAATTAAAAATATTTGAGCAATGTCAAACAATAGATCTTGATTAAATACATGCCCAAGAAAGAATTATTTTCAACTAAAACCCTTCAAACAAAATTATCTTATTGATGCCTATATGTTCAATTTCGATGCAATGACTTTGGGAATGAAATGTAATGATAATGACACTTTTCTAAATTACATCATGTGCATCAAAATCTTTGTTCAAGAATGATTTCACTATTCACATATGATAAGTCCAAACAATATTCATGACCAATGCTAAATATAACATCTTAGTCTTTGTGTCCTAGAAACAATCCTTTTAAGTTAGAGTTGCATAGTAACCAAGATCCCTTGTTACAAACACAACTGGATATGATAATTATAGAAATAAATATATATATTTAAATATTTCTATATCAAAGGGTATAGTTCACATAACTTCAAAAATATTTATTTCATTTTTATATATTAGTTTATAATAATTATTTTGTTACATTATATTTGTGTCTTAGTGAACTAAATACACATATGTGAACATTTTTTTATTTTCTATTTTTTATAAACCCTAAACTGCATACATTATCAAATGGTTTGGTGTCATATCTATATATTCTTTTAAGTAGCTGATATTGTATTTGTCAAAAATATGGGAGCAAAGAATAACATATTTTTCTTATGGGGTGATCCCACAATAGTGGTTTACAATTTTTGGCCAAACTGGACACTATAATTATTATTTTTAACTAAATATTCATATTTGGGCACCTATAGCGGCTAAACCGTGAGGAATTTGAGGATGATGAAAACTAGAGTCTCATCACATTTTGTCTTTAGATTCTAAAAATATTTTTTTCAAAATTTTTGGAATCAGAATGGACTTTTTTTTCCATCTCCCATGAAAACTGGTTTTTTTCAGAAAACAACATTTTTAAAAAGTGACACTCACCGTATACAACATAATTTTTTTTGTATAAAGGATAAAATTCTGATTTTTTCAAATTTAGATTTGTAACTACGATATCTAGCACTTGCATTTGGTCTCATAGTTTTTTATTGAATATTTTTTCCTTAATCAAGTTTCGAAGTCAAACCAATTGCAATTAAGACATAGGCGGACTGTAAACAACATAACTTTTTCTGTATGTATCAAAATTTAATTTAATTTTTTTTAATGGATCAAGGACATCAATACCCAGCCTCAACATATTTAAAAAAAAATTATTTTGATAGTCTACTATTTTTCCACATGTGCAAAACATAGAGCTTGACTTTCGGTGAAAAACCTATGTTTAATAAAACTAAAAAAACACATACATAATAAAACCAAAACATATTAAAATTTAATTCGTTGGATAGCTCGTTCTGAGGAATACCATCTTCCAGTTGGGTTTGTGAAGTCTCCTCCATTTTCATCCTCAACCCGAGCTTCAAAGGGCAAAATTCTGGAAAAATTTGGTGGAAGAGGGGGAGAAGGGAAAAAAGGGGGGGTTCGAGAGAACCTCCCTTCGAATGAACCCCCTTTTTTTTTGAATTCCCCATAAGAGAACATGGCATCACAGGGTTCGAGCGAACCCACCATGCAAAAGGGGGTTCGCTCTAACTAGGGGTTCGACCAAACCCCTCTTTTAGGTTCGTGTGAACCCCCTAGTTTGAACGAACCCTTTAAAACATGAAATTTTCAATGCATGAGAATTTTCTCAAATTTCCTTCCTCATAAAAATTGTACACCACTATTATGGGTTTACCCTATGTTCATAACTATTTAAAACATTTGAATCTTGAATTGTAAAATTATGAAACCAATGTTAAATGTTGTACATTGATGGTTCTTTAAAGTGAATTGGCTTCTTATTTTCTCTAACTTGGTTGTTAAATTCCCAAATTACTTGCACAAAGAAAATTACAAATTAAATGAGTATATATAAACGATATGAGGATATGGTGGAACATGCTCACTTGAGATGGTTTTGTCCAGTAAATCCAGTTATAAAGACACAAGTTCTTACACAATAGCATTTCATGATACATTTTTTATGGTTTCCATAATTATTTTTTTTTATGTAAGTTGTTAGCTTACCCTGCTATAATCCTAAGTAGTTGAAGCATAACATAACTTATAATAATATAACTTGAATTTGGACTTAGGAATAAATAATCATATGGGCATAAAGGTAATAACGTGTATTTCCCAGGCATTTAACATGACCTCCTTAGTAATGTTTGTTGCTTTTGTAATGTAGGTCCATAGGAGGCAACCACATGGTAGAGAGCAGACACTTGGTAAATGGATAACTAATTTATTTTCATCGCCATCCAATTTGTTTAAAAACCATGGTGGAGGTTAATCCACAAGTTATACCCTGTTAAAAGTATAAGAAAAATGAATAAGGAATGTACATGCATTCAGGCACACTGCCTAGAGCACACTGCTCAAAGAAGACACTCTATCTTACATAATTTTTTTAAATTAAATCCACATGAAGATATTGAACTGAGAAAGTAGCTTCTTCAAAAGCCTGATGACAGTTCTGGTTAGGCACATATACACTTGTTCACACTTCACTCAAACTTCTTCATCCTCTACTCTGCAATCGAATGATCTGATCTTTATTAACACATAACACTTGCACACTTTGCTTACATACTTATCAAATGAAGAAAAAAATCGTTCTTATATATCCGCTTCATGGAAATACATCAATAACTTTATCCGCGAAAAAAAAAAAGAATAGACAAATAAAAAATGTCAGCTCAATTCAAGAAAAAATCTCAATGTGCACCAATTGAAGTCGGTCATAACATAATGAACACCTAAAACAACATAATCGAATGTGCCAAACATTCAAAAGTTAATCCACGATGATCGACAACAAGATACAACCACCATGTTGGCCAAGAACATGAAAAGCCTGAACACATAAAGGAAAAATCTTTGATCATGAGCACACCGATCAATGCGGGCATGCAACAAGGATAGAGCATGATCTAGAAACATCAACGAACATCGTAGGAGCATACCCATCAACTCAAATTACCAGACTTACATTCTCTACTTCCAGAAACACTAGGTACAGTAACATAATAACTACAGGAACACATAAACTCACAACTTGCTCCAATATTGATGCACACCTCTGAAAATTCCAAAGAATATACTAGATAGGCTCAGAAATAAACCCTTTAATGCACAACTACTGAATATCAACATACTAAACTTTCCACCATACTGACCATCACATCTTCACAGACAACCTCCAACATATTTATTATAGTTTTCTCAATATCCTCGACATATACAACCTTCAAGACATCAATGATAATATTGTTAACATCAATGACAACCATATATCATCAACATAACTACATCATCCAACAATCTCCCCCGTTGGCATTGATGGCAACACATGATATGAAAAAATATCATCAAAGCAACTCTCAATCAGTACTTACTCCTCCTTAGATTCTGACTCTTTTCTCATGGCTCCTTCTCCAACTCTTCTCCCATTTTCCACATGAATCTTCTCCCCCTTTGACATCAATGGAAAAGGTACACACAAGCTCTTAACCACATATCTTGATCATCTAACTACTCCCCCTGAGTAGCAGCCACCATATAACATTAATCCAAAATAAGATATGACTATGAATGCATAGACTGATGCAAATACTATGCATCTTAGTTCTGATTAGGAGGGGTAATCACCCCTAACTTCCCTCTGTGATACTCAAAATTATCCTTAGGCAACGACTTGGTAAAGATGTCTGCAATTTGTTCCTTAGTAGGCACATACTCCAGTCTGACTTCTTTATCACTCACCTTGTCTCTCAAAAAGTGATATTTGATAGATATATGTTTTGTCTTTGAATGCGACACCAGATTCTTGGAAATGTTTATGGCACTTGAATTATCACAAAATATAGCAACATGCTCATCTTACTCAATTCTAATATCTCTCAGCATTTGCTTCATCCATATTACTTGAGTATAATTGTTTGCAACAACAATATATTCTACCTTAGTAGTAGATAAGGAAATGGAATTCTTCTTTTTACTTAACCAAGACACCAAATTCTTCCCCAAGAAGAAGGCACCACCACTAGTACTTTTTTTGTCATCCACATCTCCTGCCCAATCTGCATCAGTAAAGGCACTCAAAGTAAGATCATCTTTAAGATACCATAGGGAAAAATCAACTGTCCCTTTCAAGTATCTGAAAATTATCTTTACAATAGTCGCACGAGATTCCTTCGGATCAACTTGATATCTAGCAACCATACATACAACATTCATGATGTCTGGTCTGGTCTGAGTCAAATAAAGCAATCCAATGATCATTGACCTATATCTTGTTTGATTAGCCTTAGGAGAATCATCATTTTGTGTTGACTTGCATCCGGTTACCATGGGTGTACCTATAGGCTTTGAGTCTTCCATGCCAAACTTTCTCAGTAACTCTCTTACATATTTGGACTGAGATATAAAGATTCCATTCTCTAACCAAGTAATTTGCAATCCCAAAAAGAATTTTAGCTCCCCAATCATTGACATCTCAAACTCACTTTTCATTTCATCAGCAAACTTCATACATAAGTCATCATCACCTTCAAAAATGATTTCATCAACAAAGACTTCAATAATCAACTCTTTATCCTGATCTATCTTAAAATACATATTACTGTCAGCAGTACCTTTATTGAATCCATGCTTCAACAAGTATTTATCCACTCTAGCATGATACCAGGCTCTAGGGGCTTGCTTGAGTCCATATATTGCTTTCTTCAATTGGAAAACCACATCTCCCTTATCAGTTAGTTGAAATCCATTTGGTTTCTCAACATATAATTCTTCTTCTAGCTCACCATTTAGAAATGTTGACTTTACATCCATTTGATAGACTTTTTAGTTCTTAAAAGTAGCATAAGTAAGAAACAATATTACAACTTCAATTCTAGCAACATGGGAAAAGGTTTCTTGAAAATCAATACCTTCCATTTGTGAGTACCCTTTACATACCAGTCTTGCTTTATTCCTGACTACTTCACCTTGTTCATTCAGCTTATTCTGAAAGACCCATTTGGTTCCAATCACATTTTTATCCTAAGGTTTGGGAATGAGAATCCATGTATCATTTTTCTCTATCTGCATCAGTTCTTCCTTCATTGCTTCCATCCAATATTCATCTTTACATGCTTCATTGACATTGTTGGGCTCAATCTTGGAAATTAGACAATACTCTTCTGCAATTCTTCTTCCAGTATGCACACCTTTGTTCTTATCTCCTATAATCTGATCTTTAGAATGATTTAGCTTTACATACCTCAGAACTTTGGGATTCTCTTTAACTTCTGGTTCTTCTATTCTTTCTTCTGCACTTCCATTAGCTTCTCCTTCCAGACTCTCTTGATTCATCAAAAAAATTTGAACTTGATTCTATGTTTGAGCATTCTTTCCTTTATTAGTACTATTATGTTGGTCATCTAAATCATATCCATAGTATCTGGATGATCTAGTAGTATCCTCATTAACTCTAAAATTTGCACTTTCAACCAGTTTCCTCAATCTTCTATTATAGCACCAGTAGGCCTTACTCTTAGTAGAGTAACCCATAAATATTCCTTCATCACTCCTAGCATCAAACTTGCCTATATCTTCATCTCTTTTGATATAACATCTACTTCCAAAGATTTTGAAATATTTAACAATAGGCTTATAACCAAACCACAACTCAAAAGGAGTCTTACCAGAATTTCCATTAACATTTACCCAGTTAATAGTATAGACTTCAATTCTTACAACTTCTCTCCAATAGATATGAGGTACATTATCTTCCAACATCATAGTTCTAGCACCATCTAGAATTGTTTTGTTCTTTCTCTCAACAACTCTATTTTGTTGAGGAGTCTGAGGAGCAGATAATTGTCTTTTGATTCCATGCTCTTCACATAAAGAATTGAACTCCTGGGAAGTGAACTCACCACCTCTGTCCGACCTTAAGCATTTAATCTTCAGACATGTCTCATTCTTGGCCATAGCTTTGAAACTTTTGAAATTTTCTAATGCTTCATGTTTTTCTCTCAAGAAAGCAACCCATATCATCGTAGAGTAATCATCAATAAGCAACATAAAGTACCTTTCTCCTTGTAGACTTCTGATTCTAGAGGGACCACATAGATTAGTATGCACCAACTCTAGTACTCCATTAGAATGATGTTGTTTGCTTCAAGAAGAAACTCTAGTTTACTTTCCCATCTAACATTCCTTGCATATGGTGCTAGTAGGCTTCACTAGCTTGGGAAGATCTCTAATTGCTTGTGTGAAGCTTATTTTGACAATGTTATCAAAATTCACATGACACAACTTCCTATGCCATAACCAACTTACATCAACTTGAGCAATTAAAGAACTTTCACTAGCAACACTCAGGTGAAAAATGTTACCTCTTGTCTTTGTACCTAAAACAATTACATTTCCAGAACTTCCCAATATCCCGCATTTTCCATCTTTGAACTAAAAATTATATCCCTTGTCGACCATCTGTCCAACACTCAAAAAGTTATGCTTCAATCCTTCCACATAAAGGACATCATCAGTATTATATTTACCACCAAGAGAAATAGTTCCTCTATCACAAATCACAATAGCATTGTTGTCTCCAAATCTTACAACACCATCGTCATATTTTTCCAAGCTTACAAACTTGCTTTTGTCACCAATCATATGATGTGAGCATTCTCTATCAATCACCCACTCATCATTTTCTTCAATTTTGGCTGCAAGAGCTTTCTCAATATTCTTATTACTAGCAGATTCAACGAACACTAGACCATTTCCCTTGATAGCAATGAATACCCATCCATCTTCATTTCCATTTTCTTGATTAGATTCATCATCAGTAACACCTTCTTCAACATAATAACATTTCTTTTGAAATCTAGGCTTGTCAGGTTTGAACCTACGAAATCTTTCAGGACACCTTGATGCAAAATGACATATCTTATTGCAAGAGAAACATTTAATAGGAAACTTTCCTTTATACTTACCTTGTTTTGTGGCTTCTCTTTTCACAATCAGTGCTTCCAACTCTTCTAATTCTCTTTCTTCATATTCAATCTATTTCTTCTCATCTTCATATTTGAATGTCTTTCTGGAACTTTATGCAAGATCATATCTCTGTTGCTTTCTTCTAGATATAATAGCTTTAAATGCAGATTTTGTCTTAGGGGTAGATTCACCAAATTCACCCAATTCAAAGATAGAAAGCTTACCAATCAACATATCTCTTGTCACATTTGTTACTATCCTAAGCTCTTCAATAGCATGAGCTTTCATTTTGTAAGAGGTAGGAAATGATCTGAGCACTTTAGTTACAATCTCTTCTTCATCCAAGGTTCCATCGACACATCTAATACCCATCACTAGTTCATTTTCTTTTTGCATGAAAGAAATAATGTTCTCATCTTTTCTCATCTTCAAGTTTACCAACTTGCCTTTCAGAATTTGTAGCTTAGCAACTTTCACTTGTGCATCTTCTTCATACAATGTTTCCAGCTTCTTCAAGATCTCATATGCTATTCTTAGACCCATCACATTTTTCATCTTTGAATCTATCAAAGTGCACTCAATAATGCTTCTACAACCCTGATATTAGTTTCATCTTATTTGATCTAATTAAGAGTAGAGGGACCGTTCTGAGGAATAACATATTTGTTCCTTGTAATCTTCTAGAAGGGTTCACCAATGCATTTCAAATGAAACTCCAGT
This sequence comes from Sequoiadendron giganteum, assembly GCA_007115665.2. Classification (NCBI taxonomy): domain Eukaryota; kingdom Viridiplantae; phylum Streptophyta; class Pinopsida; order Cupressales; family Cupressaceae; genus Sequoiadendron; species Sequoiadendron giganteum. Next base: position 103,878,557 of record CM021105.1, on the reverse strand, counting down.
CTAGCCTTCCACAAAGAGTAGTTTGTTCCATCAAATCTAGGACTATCCTTCTTGTATGATGCCATATCAGATCACCTCAAGCTATTAAACTTCTTCAAAGGAACTTGCTCGGATACCAATTGTTGGAAAAAAAAGGATAGACAACTGAGAGGAGGGTGAATCAATTGTTACATAATTTAATACTTATTTAACCTTATTAACCTTTAATCCTAGATATGATAAATAAGAATGAAAGCATGAATCAACAACACATTAGAAACATACATAACACCAAAATTTTTTGCGTGGAAACCCTATTAGGGAAAAAACCATAGTGGAGGTTAATCCACAAGTTATACCCTGTTAAAAGTATAAGAAAAATGAATAAGGAATGCACATGCATTTAGGCACACTCCCTAGAGCTCACTACTCAAAGAAGACACACTATCTTACATAAAACTTTCAGATTAAATCTATCTAAAGAGATTGAACTGAGAAAGTAGCCTCTTCAAAATCCTGATGACAGTTCTGGTTAGGCACATAAACACTTCTTCACACTTCTCTCAAACTTCTTCATCCTTTGCTCTACAATCGAAGGATCTGATCTTTATTCACACATAACACTTGCACACTTTGCTTACATACTTCTCAAATGAAGAAAACAATCGTTCTTATATATCCACTTCATGGAATTACATCAACAACTTTGTCAGCCAAAAATAAAAGAATAGATGAATACAAACTGTCAGACCAATTCATGAACAAATCTCAATGCACAACAATCGAAGTCAGTCAAAACATAATGAAGACCTAAAAAAATATCCTCAAACGTGCCAAAAATTCAAAAGTTAATCCACAATGATCCACAACATGCTACAACCATGTCAACCAAGAACATGAAAATTCCGAACACACAAAGGAAAAATATTTGATCATGAGTACATTGATCAATGCAAACATGCAACATGTAAAGTGTGAAACTCTTTAATTCAAAAATATCAACAATACTTTAAATAAATTCATTTATATTCAAAAGAAAGTCAACACCTCATTCATTAGACGTCATAAAATCCAAATGATTTCAAAACAACGACTTAAAGTCGATAAATAGATTCATTAAATACTTCCAGTTAAATTCATACACGTGTCATCTTACACAACAATGATAATAATACAAAAGTATTTGTAACATAAATTTACAATTCGAGACTTAGGCATTTTGTCACCTTAAGCTCTACAATACATAATTCAAGAAATAAATAATACATAAATGAAGAAAACATCCTTTGATCTTCAATCCAATAGCTTATCTTCAAAAGATGAAGGCGAGAACAAGAATCAGGCGCTTTTTCTGCCCAACCTCGAAGCTTACGCTTCTTTGAAATTCCTTAGTCATTCAAATAATACCTGACCCTACACGAATCGCTTAGCAAAAAGTAGTCGACAAGCAAGATGGAATTTGGAGCGTGCCTAGTATAACTAGTAAAACCACACACATTTTCATTTTTATAATTCATTTAAGAAACAAGAAATTTCTATACTAGGATATGGTAGAGAGTTAATTCATTCCATCTATTTCAATGGTCCTTAAGTTACTTGGCCAAGTAAAATGTCATGCACGACAAATAAAAGCAGTTTTGGAAAAGCAAAACTACACTCTATAAACCCATATTCGACACCTGTCCTAGAAGGTAACTTTCCAAACACATGACATGTACATTCATTTATCAAGCATGCATGGTTCCATTCAATAAATATAATCTTTCACAAACATCTTTAACTGCAATCTTGTTTCAAAAAAAATGGTTTAAATGTAGTATTTTCATCATTTTAAAACATAAATAACATTAAATTAATATTTAAATCAAATAATAAAATAATAAAAAGAAGGTGTATCTCAAGTATATTATCTAAGTACATATTTAAATAGGAATAAATGAGTACACATTCCTTGGTTTCATTTACTCATATAGTTTATTTTGACTTCTAAGTATTCTTGTTCTAATTCGTTTTGTTTCCAAGTAATTCATATTTTAAATTTACTTGTTTTATTTTCTGTTTTTCACATTTCCAGAAAATAAATTAATAACTTTCAAAAACATGTTTAACAACTCATATTTACTTTTGTTTCGTAGTAATTTTAGTTTCATTCTAGAAAATTACTATAATCATGAATTTGGTAAATAATGTTTATTGATTCTACCTGGTAATTCTTGAATCTAGAAATGATTATTTGTGTAGTTTCCTGTGAATTTCCTACTGTGAATCTTTTGTTGCTTGTGTGACATGAAGGGAGGCAAATTTCTATTCTTTCCTTTCTAATTTAAAACCTCTCTCCCTCCTTCCATGCGCACTTGGGATACATCAAATTTCTAATAAAAACAAATGCTGTTTTTGTTGCATGGTTCTCCTGGCCGCACCCTACCTTCAATATTCCCCCACAGCCTCTGCCTTCTATCTTTCCCCCTGCTACCTTTCCTTCTTTCCTTCAGGTTTTTTTTTTTGTGTTTCCCCCTCCTTCACAAGCCGCATACCTTACTGCTCCCTCTTCTTGCGTGTGGGGTCAGAGAGAGAACTATGTTCTTTTTGTACCCTCCCTATTTCCACCTCTTTCCACGCCTTCCTCCTCTCCTATCTTCCCTGGCACGTATCATTGAAGAGATCTATTACTCTCTTTCTTCAACCTGTGTGCATGGCGAAAGATTAGTAATTAACAAATTTTCTAGACCTCTCTTTCTAGGCCGTATGTGGAGTATATGGAGGATGAGAGTAATGAATAAAATCAAACAAGCTTTTCCTCTAGTTGTGCGCATGGGAGTGACAAAAGAGAAAAAATAATTCAACCAAAACTCCTCTGGTCTGGCCGCACATGCAAGGTATCTCTAATAGAATAAACTAAAAACTCTCTTTTATATTTTTAACTCTCCTTCCAAAATTGGATTTTACTCCTCCTTATTTCAAATTTTTCCTCTGCCTCTCTATGTTTTCTCTCATGCAATTGATAGTTGTTATCAAGAAATCAGATCCACGTTTTGTGTTTGATCTCCAGCCAAATGGCCAGAACTCCAAGTTACATTTTGTAAGTACATTCAATTTGATTGAAAGATATTTTTTTCAATTTGATAACTACTGTTTGAATTCCATTTCAAATTTCGAACGTAATGCTTGTTTTGATTTGTTTTCAGTAACTTAGTTTAATATATATATATAATTATTTAAACATTTTTCTTTCCTTTCTTATTTATTAAATGAGAAAAATAACAATTACATCAATAAAATTATTTAACATTTTTTATATATTTTCACAATTAGAAGTCTATTCCATTAATTTAGAATAAAAGAATCATTATTTTTAAATAATAATAAAATATTGACACAAGGAATTTAATTTTCAATTTTCTCACAAAATAATCAAATCATCTTTTAAAGCAAACATATTCTTTTCACATATATTTGAGAAATCAATTAAACTTATTTTAAATTTGCAAATATAATCATCACAAAAATACATTACAATAATAACTAAGTGTGTGTGTGAGATTCCATCATCCTCATAAACATCTAATGGCTAAAACGACTCTACCTGATCAATGTTCTCGCCTTCATTCTTGTTCAACTGTTTCTACATTCACTTGCACTCAAATTTTCATCAGCAATGACAAACCCCAAATTTCATAAAAATGCATTTCAAATCATTCATTTGCATTTGCATTTAAATTTCAATTTAAATTTCACTTTCAATTCAACTTTAAATAATCATCTAACATAATAATTAAAAGTCTCATGATTAATAATTGCATTTAAATAATTGACAAAAATCAATACATGACACAACAAGGATAGAGCACGATCTAGAAACATCAATGAACATCACAAGAGCATACACATCAACTCAAATAACCAAAATTACATTCTCTACTTCCAAAAACACTAGCTACAGTAATAGAATAATTGTAGGAACACATAAAGTCACAACATGCTCCAATCTTGATGCACACCTCTGAAACTTCTAGAAGATATACTAGATAGGCTCAAAAACAAACATTTTAGTGCACAACTACTGAATACCAACATATTGAACTTTCCACCATACTGACCTTCACAGCTTCACAAACAACCTCAAACATATTTAATATAATTTTCTTAATATCCTCGACATATACAACCTTTAAGACATCAATGCTAATAGTGTTGATATCAATGATAACCACATATCAACAACACAACCACAACATCTGACAATGATACTTGTGGAGAAGGAGGCTCAGTAACGTGATGTTTGAGGGTTTCCAAGTGGACTAAGGATGGGAGTTAGAGGTTCACTATGGTGTAATCTTATGCAGAGATTACCATTGTGTTGAATGGTGTACTTTTTTTTTAGTTTTAAGTGTGTTGCAAGTGTAGTGTGCAAGGGTCTAATGTGAGGTGTTGGGAGAGTGTTTTGCTTTATTTTTCTGCAGCTTCTATGAGAACAATGGATCTCTATCTTTTTTGATTTTTGCATTGTTAAATAGTGTTTCTTTCATTCCTAGTGTTGGCACTATGTTTGGTTTAGTCTTTTACATTTTCAAGAAGTGGGTTGTAGAGTTTGAGCTCCTATTTTGGGCAGTTTTGTATTCTACCTTAGAAGATCTAAAAGTGCCTTTTTACAAGCTGCTATGCTACCAAAATTTTTGTAGAATTTTTTTTCTAATGCTGCAAATAAAATCTAGAGTTTGTTGCTAAAGTTTGACATTATTTGGTAATGTGAGTATTGAAATATTGCAGCAGATTTGTGGGTATTGTTTGATCTTGTAAATGGTAGAATATTAATGTCAAAATCATGTTTTACTATAGAAAAGTGTTTCATTTCATTTCATATTAATGCTGAATATTTAGGATGTTTGAGAAAAAATATTGTTATAGATTTAAAATTAATTTAAAAGGGCTCGATATTACAATGATATTAGAGTTGTAATCTTTCCAGCCTGTAGGGTAAATTTTTTTTTTTGTGTGAATCATGGTTTTCTTCGAATAAATGTTTAGGAGTGGGAGAGTCATACAGTCGAACAATGCAAAAATGGTTTTCAAATGGTATAAAGAGTACATATTTCTCACAAAAGATGAAAAAGAGTCTTACATTTTTTGAGTATTTAGAAGTTAAAGGAAGAACTATACCCCAAGATAAGGTGATCATCAAATTATTTGAGGAATTTCAGAGTTTTTCTAAAGATTTCAGGACTAAAGAATCATTTTATGACTTCTTCATATGGGCTAGAGAGGTAGAAAAACTAGAGCAAGAGGAAAAATTAAATTCAAAATTCATTAAGGAAGAGATCAAGGAACAAAGCGTTGAACTAGAAGGAACAAATAAAATTTGAGATTCGGGACAACTTTGATCCCAACAAGGAGGAAGAACAAAAAGATTACATCCATCAGATTGGAGGTAAAAATATCTTGGTTGAAAATATCAATTCAAATTATGATAATCATATATTTCAGTCTAAAATTGTTGAAGAACAAGATGGGAAAAATAATTTGAAAGAAAAGATGGAACAAGGAGATGAACAGATTGTCCTTCCATAAGTTTCAATAGAAGAGCTTAATAATTGTAGAAACAAACACAAAATTATTGCTTTAGATGGTTCTAAGCTGGAGTCTTGGAGGCACACATATATGAAAAGATTGAGATTATCTCAACAATATCTCTCAGGGGAAAGAGGGATGAACATATTATTTCTAGTATCAGAATGACACAACATAAGCATGGTAAAGTTTCTAGAACATCTAGCACCACATTAGAGGTTGGTTTATCAATTGGTATCTCAAGGCATGATAAAAGCTCTCAAATTTTATAATTATTACCTCTTCTTATTCCTTTTTAAATAATTTTTTTATCAAGGAGAGCATGCAAGAATTGGTGACAAAATATGGGATACAATGTGTACTATAAGTTATGTAGATTCTTTGTCTCAAGTTTCAAAGTGTCCTTATATGGGGGATCTAGGTGATGTTTTGAAGATTAAGATTCAAAAGAGCACCATTGTTAACTTCTCTATCAACTGAATTTGGTACCACATGGAATCCTTAATGCATACTAACCACTTTGTGAAGAATCAATGTGCACAACTCATAGAAAATTCATGGGATCTAGGTATCACGATTGAGGATACACTTATAGGTGATAACTAGGAGAAGGTGGCCAACTTGAGATTATTGAATCTTGGTCGTGTTAGAAATAGTTGGAATCATTTGAATATTAAAAATTTTGTGACTAAATATCCTTTGGTGTTTTGGATCTCAAGCTACCCACAAGATGGAGGATTCAGGAATAAGAAGATACCACAAAGTTATAGCATCCTAAAGGGAAGAATATTGTTTATATCATTTCAAGTGAATTGATAAAGACTTCTATACCATGAGTTTAAGAGCAACAATGACTTACATAATCCATATTCTTGACATGGATGGGAATGCAATGTTTGAGGATTTTGATAAAAATATGGAGGTAATCAATTCATGCTTTGAGTTTTTCATTTTCATTCTATGACACCCCTTAGTAGAACATCATGGTATTTTAATGGATGATAATGGGGGAGAAAGTTTTTGGGTTTGGAAGAATATGATAGCTATGATATTCTCTAGTGAGCCTCATATTTTCTTTCCATTACTTACAAGTCAACAAAGGAGATATTTCAAAAGTGTGCTCCTAGGAACTTCTATGAAGATGATATTTCAACATACCATTCATATTGAATCATATATTTATTGGGCTTCCCTAATGCAAATGTTGGGATCCATTCGATTTGAGTGCAAGAAGTTGACATGTGCTATACTATGTGAGGATGAGTTTCAAGATGTCTTAATTAACGAGAATTCACATGAGAAAGTAAATCAGTGGAAGAAACTCAAGGAAAGTGGTAATTCTTTTAATATCATGTATCTCAAGGGTTCATGTGAAAGAATTTCAATCCAAACAAAGAAAGAAGCTTCTTCGTTGATGGGAAGAACACACAAACATTTGGTTAGGCTTGAGAAGGTAACCATTTCATGTTATGTTCTTTTCATTTCAGATTTCTTACAATCATTATCTATGGGATGTGATGTTGTAGAAAATGTATTTTTTATGGTTATGATGCAAAGGAGTAGCTCCATGAAATTTGAAGGTGTGGAGAGAAAAGGTTCAAGAAATGGTCTCAAATTATTCTCAAAGCCACTTAGCTTGTTGAAGAAAATAGTTTATGGGATGCTGATTTTGAATAATTTCAAGGCATGCAGATATTTGTGAAGATATTTTTAAACCTCATATGGCTTCCCACTAATTCAATATTAGTTATATTGATGACTATTACATAGGTTTTCCATTTTTGTAGTTGTTACATCGGTTGCATGGTGTTAGGAGGAAGTATCATTGCATCATGATTTTAGAAGGACAAAAATATTAGTAACCACTAATCTATCCATCATAACACTAATTTGGAGGAGATACAAGGAAGTTGTTCCCATTGTGCAGTATGCATGTGTTGTTTACAGGTTTCCAATGAAGTGGTGTGAAGATTTGCATGTTTTGAGTATTAAGGAATGTGCTGCTATTGTAGATCAATTTCATGATATTTTAGATCATTTCATATTGTTATTTTCCCCATTAATATCATTTTTAGAAGTTGTGGTTTTAGTATTTCAGTTTGGAGCAGAACAATGTTGGCAATGTTGTGTGATTTGGAGTTCATGTGAGTACTTGATGGGATTTATATGCCATGGTAATTATAACATGTTGCTTGCATGTGTGTACATGAAAATTTATAGTATTACTTGGAAAGAAATTCAGAGTGATGGGTCACATAAATAGGGTGATAATTTTATACTTGCAGATAATATCAGAAAGAATATCAACTTCTATTTAGATGGGTTGTTGTTTGCAAATTCAGTCTTAGTAGAATTGTGTTGTACATTTTTCTATTGTATGATGCTATTTTACACTCCTCTATTGTACTTTTTCTATTATATATCTACACATAAAGTTAAATATTACATCTCTCATGTTAAGGTAAAATGTGGGTCTTTTATTGTGCATTCTTACAATGCAAGTTTGGGTATTTGGGAGGTAAAAGAAGTAATTATTTCAAAGTTATGCATATTTTTTTTTGAAGGATGCATTGATGGTTATAAAAAATTCATTGAGTATAAAAAAAAGATTCATATCATTATCATTTATTTCTGAAGTTCAAGGAGCAAGTTTCCTAGTGACTGTGCATCACTAGCTAGAGACCTAAAACAACTTGCACGGTTAAAACCTAGATTTGGGAGGAGTATGTGATGCTATTGTATGATGTTAATATATATATATCCCTCAAATATACTATTCTTGCTATATATTATATTTTTAAGTTACATACAACATCCATCAAGCTGAGATAAAATTTGGAACAAACAATGTTGATTCCTGTAAGTAGTATCCCCACAATTCCAAGATAAAATGGGTAATTGTTTTTAAATGTATAAATTATTTTCCAAGGAGGATTATTATTTTTCCCTATTATCCCATTGTGTTGGGTAAACCGAATCTATATCAAAGGCTGTAAGGACTTCTGTTATTGTAACAACCTTGGTGTTCTTCACAATTAAATTTCTAATTTTTTCACCTCAAGTGATAAACCAAGATGCTAAAACATAGCAATAAATATTTTTATTTCCACAATGTAAATTAAATGAATAATTGGAATAACACTATTTCAAAACTTCCATTGCATTCCATTGTAATTTGACAAATCTTTCCAAAACATAGATCTATCACATTGAATGAACTCAAGTATATCATTCATGATTACATCCTTCCATATAAATGTACGCATGATACACACATAGCTCCTCTAAGCTTCATATGACAATAGATCTATGAATTGGTTCTGATGTTGCATCGATGCATGTATTATGAATGTCCTTGCTCACTAGTGCAAACACTCTAGTTTTCCTTGATATTTGCGTAAACATATGTAAACCTCGACTACCAATTGAAGAGGAGAAGCATCACTCAAGTGTTTTTCCATAAACCATGGACTTAAATGTGGTCCCCCAGACATCTATCTCACAAGTGAGATGGCCCTACGCTTTGACGAAGAGATTGGTTAAAAAACTCATAAAAAATGCTTATCTGAGCTTAGTGTTGTGTCCCACAAACTGGAACGTAGTCATATGGTAGCTACTCCTACGAGTATGAAAATATTGAACTAGAATGCATAAAAGGAACATAGTAAAATGACAGTGTAAATAGTGGTAACTTACACTACTTTGGCCAAAGTATTCTCGCTTAGTACTTCGAGTGACAGTCCTCATATTCACATACACTACTAGCTCGATTTGGACTATGACCGTTCTTATACTATTCATAGGTAATTTCCTCCAATGGGTAATCTTTAACCCTAGAAATAACCTCCTCACCATTTTTCCAAAATACAATGGTAACTCTACCAATAAGCCTAAGCACTAGTTACTCCTTCAATGGATATTTCTATCCTAGGTATAACATATGAGCTTATCTTTACATAAACAAGCTATTCTTTCAAAAGACAAACTAGTCTAAAGTATAACTTTATAATCCAGAGTATAGCTACATAAGCCTCATCATAATCATAGATTAAATAACTGACTTCACTCAATAAAATATCACATAATAAGTGATAACCATTTAAGGGTATAGCCTTATGAATGAACGACCTCAACTGAAGAATCATCATAACAATAGATGATTCATTTCGAGTGTATAATATCCTTAACTAAAAGGGTTTAAGCTATGAGTCTACTCTTGTCCATACGATAACTTTCCATTTAAGAGTGCAATGTCACTAATCAAGTAACAACTCTAACCCACCAGGTTTCAATATACTTCTCAACATAGGAGTAACCCACTAGCTATCTAGTATAATCAAATCAATTTAGCTATGAGTAACCCTTAATCTACATTTGTTTATTCATATCTAGCATATTAATACCTACGACAAACAATTCCCATTATTATGGAGTAATTACAAGCACTTCATAAAACAACATAAACCGCTTCTAATTTCCTTTCAAAGCAAATGCTATTTTTCCATAAAACAAGTAAACTCAATAGATCAAATAAAGAACTCAGAAATCAATCTTAATACCAATTCAAGCCCTATACTAGCCAATTCTACATCAAATTTTAATACCAAGTTCTTTTATGTTATCCTTCTACATTTATGGATATAATTTTTGTTTATCTACATTTAGTTTCTCAAAATTATTAACAAAACATTGCATTTTCAGATTAGCCTTAGTTACATCATTGCATCAATCTTAAAATCAAACTATCCAAACATTCCTACCACCACCAAACAAAGGGATTAGAACCTTGATCCACCATTCTGGATCTTCCTAAAAGGTTTGTAGCTAAGTGAGGTTTTCTAATCATTTCTAATCCCTTCTAGTCAAGTTAGGAAAGAGTGCGATTTATAACCTCTAAGATTTCTTTTCCCAACCAAACATTTTGGTGAACCTAACTTATTTTCACTATATACCTTTTGAAATATGAAGTATATCATCTTAGATCTAAATTTAATGTTATTTTTCTTTTCATTCATCATTTAGGAATCCATCATTTTCATTAAAAAAAAAAGAATGCATAATATTTTTATATTCAAAGTTTAAATAGGGTTAATTTCATTTATCATAGGTTAGGTCCACACCATAATTGCATTTAGAAATATACATTAGGTCATAGTAAGTCTAAAAGAAAATCTAAAAGTGTTTAAAGAATTCATTTAGGCATATGAATATACTGAAAAAGTGCATTGTTATTGTTGTAGAAAAACATTAAAAATTCAATTTCTAGATTTCACAGATTAGAATCAATAAGATTTTTCATTTCGAAACCTAAAATTGCATTTTTTGGTTAATTTTTTTGAAAATATCTTGCATAATTGTCTTTCATTTTGAAAAACTATAATTTTTATTTTTTTTGGAAAATTATTCACTATTAGACCTACCTAGTCATAGAATAGGAAATTTAAACACTACAACATACATCAAGATTTTGAAATTTGAAAAAATATCTTGTTAGTCTAGGGTGTATTGCACCTCAGACTAGGCTATGTTTGCTTAGATTTCTATAGCATAACCCTATCAAGATCCTCTGTCTAGATTTTCTTTTTTGGTCTTATGTTCATTACATTGTGATAGTATGAACTTCAGTGCATATATATGTTAATAACACATTGTTATAATGTTTGAGTTCTTTGGAAAGATGATATCCTCTTTGAGATCTTTGATTGATGTTTCACGCTATATTTTTGGTAATTCTTCTCCTACAACTAATGAAGATCAGATTTCCTTATCTTGCAATGCATATATTCTAAAGCTATCTTGGTGCAAGATGGACAAATATTTGCCAACCACACATATAATGCATTAACTACTCTTAAAAGTGACATTTTCATTTATCCAATATTGCCTACCCACAATCCTCACCAATCGACAATACCTACAATAACTACATTAGAGATGCTTTCCAATTCTCAAAGAGAAAGTACTTTACAATTTATAATTTCCCCATCACACATGAGATATCTTGCTAATGATAAGAATGATGAGCCTATAAACAATCCTCCATCCTATGAAAATAAAGTAACTGACACACCCATTAGCTTGGAACGATGCTCTGACCAAGGCTTTAAGATTCTAACTAAAAAAGGCTATGATATAAAGAATGAACATGAAATCCACAACCTTTTGGAATAAATACCATCTAGTGATACAAAAGGTATTGGATATCAAGGTCCTCCAACTCTATATACAACATTTACTCCATCTTCCAAACCAAAAAAAAACCTCATGGTCGTATTATAGAAGGTATATTACCTCACTCCACATCCATTGTGTGAGATTGAATGCACCTTATGTACACTTTTACAATTGGGATTCATTACATTACCTCCTATGTAAGAGAGAAGAGATATTCAATGTAAAAGAAAGAATTCATAATTTATGCATATCAAAAATTATTTGGTCATGCCACTAATGAATGTCATACTCTAAAGAATGAATTAGAAGATTTAGATCCTTCCAAAGATAGATATGATAAGATGATATATTAACTTTAACTGTGGATTTCACTTTTGTTTAGTTACATAGTATCACAGACACTCACTACCATGCATGGAGGTGCAATATGTTTTTTTCAATCATACCTTCTCAATATTGGGAGCAATTCAATATCATCTATTTAGGATCACCTTCAATCTTACACAAGTTGTTGGGAAAGGATAGTTGTCTGTGTGTTAGGTGTATTCCTAGGGAAAAGGGATCCCTTATTTATTTCATTATCTTCTTAAAATATTAGTGTATCAAGTACATTAAGATTTTAAGGGGGGGCTATTACCTAGGCTTTCATATTAGATCATTAGATAAAGTACTAGGAAAATGACTCTCTCTAGTGGTGATATTGTACATAATATCCCCTAGGATGTGGCCTTGTTCTCACATAGTGTCCCCTTTCGTAGTAATATCATATAAGATGTTATCTAATATGTGGACTCTTTAATATTTGCTAGTGTCCTATTTATGGTGGTATTAGGCTTTGGGTATGTGCAGGATCATGATGGGCCAAAAAGTGGCAATGAGAAAAAATCACGTTTTGGATTGACTCAAAAACGCGAAAAATACCGAGTTGACTTTACTAGGTTCGGGTGTCAGTACATTTACCCGAACCAAAAACCATACCTAGTTTCCCCAAATTGGATATCTGATCTAAATTGGATATCCGATTTTGAGAAACATTATATAAAAACACAACTAACTGTTTTAACTTCATTTTTCACAGTTTGACATGGGTGCAAAAGGAAAATCCCAAATCCGATATCCGGTTTGATTAGATATCCAATTTGAAAGGTATGCATTTCATTTTTTCAATCTTGTAATCGATTTTTGAAATAGATTTTGTCAAGTTTAAGTAGATTTTATTAATTTTTTTTCAAAAAATGGGTTTTCTATTGATTTTTAAAAAAAATTAGAGTTTACATTGATTTTTATTAAAAATTAATGTTTTGAAATGGATCTTTATTAAAAATTAAAGTTGTTGATGTATTTTTATCAAAAATAAGAGTTTGTTATTGATTTTTGTGAAAAAGTATGGTTTTTTTGAGATTTTTCTTAAAAACTAGGGTTTTTTTACAATAATTTCATTTATATTGTGTAATTTCAATTAGTTTAATTAGCTTTTAACTTTAATCAGGTATTATGGCTGTGAATGCAAATCCACAAATGCCAAACGCTCCACCACCTCCGCAGCCAAATGCTCCACCACCTCCGCAACCACCAATTGAAGACTTAATTGGTGAAAAATTGGGGCAATTGAGGGGCATTTGTGAAATTTATCAAAGACTGCCTCATTTGAGAGATATGTTAGACACATTGAAGGAAATAATTAAAAATATAGAAACCCTCTCCACCCAACATAATTCCTTTTATTCCTAGCGAGAAGACATGAGGGAATATTATTAATGTGGATTGTTTTACAATGATGTGAAAGATCTCCAAATAACCAAAGACCAAATAGCCTCATTATTCATTGACCCCCGCACCGGTTTGTTAGTGAATGTTAATAAAACAAAACTTTCCATAAAATGGTGCATGCATAGGGAGATTACAGCTAACTTTTGGGATCATTGGTGTATGGTTTTTGATAAACCACCGAACAATAATTCCGACATACCATTTTACTTTATTAAAAAATTATATGCTGAGTTTGTGTTAGGGCATCATGTCAATTACTTTGACATTAAACCCTTCCAGGGCGTTGGTGGAGGTATGCCCCAGGATAGACCAGGGGTAGTTAGAGTAGTCCTGCACCCAAATGTTCCCCTTCCTCCCCTTCCTCCGCCACCTCCAATATATCATCCAGAGATTATCCAGGATGCATCCACATAGACTATTTAGGCTATTCACTCTTTGAGTGGTCATTTGGCTGCACATGCTTCTACAGTAGCTCAACCACATTTTGGTGATGTTGGTGAAGGATCGAGTGCTGTTGCATCATCCTCCTTAGGTCCACATATTTGTGTGCCACATACTTGCACTATGTACCGCCAGATATGCTTGGGTCCTCTTGTACAACCCACTAAGCATCCCTTGGACACTTTTGATTATGACCTTCATGATGTGGACATTATAGATCAGTCGCAGGGGAGTGGAGTGCACCCTACAGAGTCCTCTCCTGCTAGAGGGGGAGATGATGGAATAGTGACACAGGTAAGATTTAAGTTGTAATTTCATAACTTGCATTTGTTTTTAAATGAATATTAATAAGAGATAGTATCAAGTACTAATATTTATTTACATGGTCTATTTAACAGTTGATGTCTGAGGAGGAGCTCACACGGGTGACTGATAGCACCCTTAGGGCCATTTCATTTGGCTTGCACACATAAACAGTATATATTTTCGCACTCACTCGTTTACATTTTATATTATATACTTGCTTCTCATTTGAATTTTCATTAATGAAATTATATAATAACTTATATGTTTATCTTGTTTTCCTCCTGTAGGAATTACCTAGTGTGAGTGAGGTGCAACATCATCCAGACTATGGAGGCGCAAATCTAGATAAGGGGAAGGTAATTGAACTCAAATTGGATTGAATTAAGATTTTTAAGATCTTATATTGATTATACATACATCGACATAGATTGGTAGTTTCATATGTACTTGTCAATTTTATGTACAGGAAATTATGAGCTATATAGATATGATGACAAGGGACACACTGCCTAAAGGAGTAGTTATTGGAACACCTCAAAGAGTAGGTGTTGAAACACCTCAAGGAGGAGGTGTCGAAACACCTGAAGGAGATAAAGAAAAAGATCAACCTAAAGAGGTATGTGCTTATTTTATTTTGTGTTTGGTAAATAAGTTCCTATTACCAATAATCATATGCTAACTTGGATCAATTTTATGTTTTTGTTCACATATATAGATTGTCATTTCAAAAGGTGATTTGGTATATTCTAGGACTCCTGACCCTTTGAAGAGATGTATATTTCAGGTAATCAAGATTTCAATTTTAGAGTTCAATTAAAATTCAATGTATATTGATTTTGATGTTAATTATTCAATTTTAAATTATATAGTATAACTAATCTCAATTGTGGTTTGAATTTTTCTTTTGCAGCTACCTTCAGAGCCAATGAGTGCTTCAAAGAGGCTCCACTTTGATGATCCACCAGTAGTTTAGGATGAGATAGATATTTTGGCATGTAAATTTTGAATACATATTGAGATGGCATATGCCACATTTTGTAAAACTTTTTTTGAGTTGGTGTTGATGCCATTTTTGTATATGGACATACACTTGATTATTGGATAATTTGATATATAGAAGTTGACAATTGAAATTTAGTTTGTTCCTCATGTGCATGATTAAACTCTTTGAAAATTTTATCTTGAGCAATGGTTAAATATCAATGTACAATAGCTTAAAACTGAATGGTTATATTATGTAGTTTATAATTATATCATTGATTACATTGCATTACACATCTTTCAAACTCAAATCATTAATTCGCATTGTATAACTAACAACTAGATGTTCATAGATGAAAAATTTTCAATTACAATATAGTTCTTACAAAGTCAACCTAAGCAGTTATGCAATTACTTCACATTGCATAACTAAAAACTATGAGCAGTTGTCAATTGCATTTGTTTTTCATTGATTTCTATGAGACCACATTTCTTTGAAGATTTTTTTCAAATAGTCCACTGCCTTGTCTATGCTACCACATTTTTCATACATGATAGTGATCACATTAAGTTGTAATAAATTAAATGATAGCCTATGGCTATTTAATTTATACTCATTTTATTTAAATGGATGAGGCCGACCTCCTTGAAGAGTCACCTTATTTTGTATAAATACGAGGTGATGTTTGTTCATTTCCTCAATCAAGTTCATTCAACATAATTTGCAATCCAAGAAAAAAATTTCACTTGAGCTGTAGCACTTCATCTTGTAGTAGCAGGCCGATTTCAAGGAGAAGCATACTCAATTGTATCTTTGCATCTATGAGAGGTGCTATTATTCATTGTATCAAATTCAGCCATGAGCTCGGCCTGAGTTGTAAGCAAATATCTTGTTGTGTTTATCTTATGTGTTTCATTTTTTGAGTGCTTTCAGTTGTATTATCTGATCTCTAAGTTGAAGACAGTGAGAGAAATGGTCATATCGTTGATGACAAAGATTTGACCATGTTGGCTCTTAATGGTCTTCCTTCATCTTGGGAGTCTTACATTCAAGGAATTGACGTGAGATCGAAACTTTCCAAGTTTGATCCGTTGAGGGCTAACTGTATTCAAGAGGATTGCAAGTTGGTTGCGAGAGGTATTGGATGAAGCCCTACAAATGAAGACATTCATGTTCTTTCCGCTCAATCCTTGAAGAAGGAAGGAAAAGCAGGAAAGAAAAGATGCTTCAAGAGGAATGGAGATAAAGGGTCAAATGGTGCTCCTGCATTCAAGAAGAAGTGGGACCTCTATCATGTTTATTGGGATACAATTTTCTCAAAGTCAATCAACTTGGATTTAACATTGGTAGCTCCGCAAACCTATTTAGAATAGAGCGATCTGAAGAGGACATCCCTAAATCTCTACAGAGGTGTAAAGTTGCAAAGTGGTGCAACTTTCATTCTCGAACTCGTACGACCCAATGGATTGTTCCAACATGTCCGGATGGGTACGTTTATGCTAGGTATGGTTCTCTCTTGCACCCAAATATGCCGAATCGCTCTGAGTTGCATTGGAGCAACGTTTTCCCTTAAGAGTCCAAAGTGCTAGAAGGCAGCAATCTTTGACGGACTATTTCTCAAAAACTAAAATTGCTTATAGACTCTTCGTCTAAGGATATGGGATCCTGTTGAGACCATCTACAATAACCTCTCTCAGTTTTTGCTATCTTGAAGGAGTTTTCCCGTGGTGATGAGTTTTCAGTTGAGGGAAAAGTTGCCAAATGCAAGCAATGTAAAGTTGCAAAGTGGTGCAACTTTCATTCTCGAACTCGTACGACCCAATGGACTGTTCCAACACATTCAGATGGGTACGTTTACACTAGGTATGGTTCTCTCTTGCACCCAAATATGCCGAATCGCTCCGAGCTGCATTGGAGCGACGTTTTCCCTTAAGAGTCCAAAGTGCTAAAAAACAACAATCTTTGATGGACTATTTCTCGGAAATCGTGATGCTTACAGACTCTTCATCTAAGGATATGGGATTGTGTTGAGACCATCTACAATAACCTCTCTCTATTTTTGCTATCTCGAAGGCGTTTTCCCGTGGTGATGAGTTTTCAGTTGAGGGAAAAGTTGCCAAATGCAAGCAATGTAAAGTTGCAAAGTCGTGCAACTTTCATTCTCAAACTCGTAAGACCCAACAGACTGTTCCAACATGTTCATATGGGTACATTTATGCTAGGTATGGTTCTCTCTTGCACCCAAATACACCGAATCGCTTCGAGCTGCATTGGAGCGGTGTTTTCCCTTAAGAGTCCAAACTGCTAAAAGGCAGCAATCTTTGACGGACTATTTCTTAGAAATCATGATGCTTAAAGACTCTTCATGTGAGGATATCTGATTGTGTTGAGACCATCTACAATAACCTCTCTTGGTTTTTTCTATCTCGAAGGCGTTTTCCCATGGTGATGAGTTTTCAGTTGAGGGAAAAGTTGCCAAATTCAAGCAATGTAAAGTTGCAAAGTAGTGCAACTTTCATTCTCGAACTCGTACGACCCAACGGACTGTTCCAACACGTCCGGATGGGTATGTTTACGCTAGGTATGGTTCTCTCTTGCACCCAAATATGCTGAATCGCTCTGAGCTGCATTGGAGAAGCATTTTCCCTTAAGAGTCCAAAGTGCTAAAAGGCAGCAATCTTTGACGAACTATTTCTCGAAAGTCCTAGCTTTTGCATCAGAAAACTCTTACCCAATCAACTTGAATCAATTACATGGAAAATGAAATTCACAATGAACTTTTTACTTTTTTGTTTTTCGAAAAAGTGGCAAGCCATTGTAATTTGTTATATATAAATAGGAGATATTACAAAACCTGGTTCAAATGAGCATACCGACAGGAAAGAACTAGGAAGAAAACCTTCGGTTGTAGCTCGATTAAGTACCAAAATATTTTTAAATTTTAAACATACCCTTTATACAATGGCAGACATTTGAATCGTATTTAAAAAAACATCACTGGATATAGATTATACCTATACATAGTTATGACCTTTTTACATTGTTTCACATTTCAAAATTCAATTTTTACAAAATTTTCCTATTTGAGGCATTCAAGGCATAGTCTTCCACAAGAGTAGTATGTTGGCGTTTTGGAGTGACAAGCACCTATACAAACCATCAAGGTAGCAGTTAAACTACATACAATAGAAAATATGCTTAGAATAATTATCGATATTATTGTAATTTGTCACATACCTCTCTGAAAGGATCAAATTTGCCTATTGTTGCAACAGGTCCATGATCAATCGTGCCAGGAATATCACAAAATTTTTCAAATGATAAATCTATATTGTAACAACAAAAAAGAGACTTAAGCATTGTACTTTCCATTCTTGAATATGCTATTCAAGTGTGCCTGAATGATGATGAATTGGTAATGAAAACTATATTAATCTAAACAACCTAAATGATGATGAATTGGTAATGCAAACTATAAAAGATGCTTTGAATAACCAATCTATATTATTGTAATATGTTGCATACCTCTTTGCAAGGATCAGAGCTGGCTATTGTTGCAGCAGGTCCACAATCAATCATGCCAAGAATATCGCAAAATTTATCAAATGATATATCTATATTTTCACAACAAAAATGAGGCTTAAGCATTGTACTTTCCATTCTTGAATATGCTATTCAAGTGTACGTGAAGGGTCATCTCTTTGCTTAAGAGTATCCAATACTGCTTCATGATTAGCATTACTAAGTGTCCATAGTTGTTTTGTCTTTGGTTTGGCATGATGCTTCAACAACTTAACATTTGTTGCTATAACAAGGTGTGAATACATGAGAATGGTTTTGTGTTTCTCATAGTCTTCAAATGCAGGTATGCCATTCTTTCTAATCATGTATGTTCGCAACCAAGTTCCTGCAACCACAACTGAACCTGTAGGATACACGAACCCATCATCATCTTCCATCGATTGTATTAGCTTATGCTTTACCCGCACACATCGAGCCAACCAATATTCTGATCTCTCTTCATTCCCTTGCGGTGCAACAACTGCAAAAAAATGTCTTGGATGTAATAGATCTGAAAGATGATCGTAATCAAGTGAACTTTCCATTGTGTAATTTTTCATGGATATAGTTTGAGATAAAGGAGTTAGATACTATGGAACCCATGTATCCACCCACTCACTTGACTTGCATTGATCCCACTCGCACTGAATACAAATCTGACAAAAACAAGCCAACTATCTTGTCCAAATGGTCCATGTGCTTGCATCTAAGCTTCGAAATGAATGCATCTCTGAAGAATCTTTGATTGTATGACAATCCAATCTGCGTCCCATTGTACCCTCCTCAACCAACCAAAAGAATTTGTGCACTATTGAATCAAGTGTCCCTCCCTGTGACAATGTTGAACTACACCAATCAACAATAGAACGTGCATCACTGAATTTTTCTCCTGAAATCGTCAATTGCGCGTTAACTAGAGCTCTCTTTACACATGCACCCGCTCCATCATGCTCCCCTTTCCCATGCCCAGCTTCAAAAAACCACCAAATATTAGGTACACCCCTCTCTACATGCATTCTACTCAACCAATAAAAAATATGAGCATTCTTGAATTGACCTGTACAGTTATCTAACAAAATGAGATGTCGACCCAGTGCTATATCATGCTCCTGGACGAACTCAAAAAAATTCTCGAAACAATGTTGGACATACTCGGACGAGTGAGATATATCATCACTCATAAAAATGATACTCTCTGATTATCTTTCGATCCTCCTCTGTACTATCAGGTGCATGTCTAAATGTTATGTGGACAAAAGTAGCAATCTGAATGGAATTGTAATACTGAGATTGTACCTCGTTTTGTGGTTGCAATGTGTAGTTTTCAGAAAAATCAACCACTGATATAATAGTGCCAATCGGAAAAGAGTCCTTACATATCCTGAATTGTTGATCCAACCATTGAGACCTATGACTATGCCTTGCATATTTGTGGAAAACATTGTCCTTAAAATCTGAAAAAAAATCAGCAACGCTGCATTCTTTTGTAACCAACTCGCATCTAGAACCTGCACCTCCACTCTGCAAAGTATATTTGACTATCTCATATCTCTTTTTCTCAACAAGATTCTTTCCAAGTTCATGTTCGGAACCCTCATGAAAACATTGAACAAACTTTGACAAGACACCACATTGTGAGCACTTCGCATTTAAACAATCATTTCTATAGGAAAAGGAACCATCATCCCTAGAACATAAAAATAGATCTAGCAAGTCCCTTGATGATTTCGGAAGATGCATTGCACCACACTCCTGCAATATTTCATTAGTATGCAATGTAGAATGGATATAGCATAATAGTTCATGGTACATTGAAAACTCCACATGGTATTTGCAACAACAAGTATTACGAATCTTAAGAGGCACACAGTAAAATGGCTTCAAACCTTCAAAAGTTCTTTGCGAGATTTCCATATTTGGATGTGTTTGAATAAATTTGTTGAACAACATTGTTTGGCTTGATTCCAAGAAATGTTTAGGATACGGTGTATGGTCTTAACTGCCAATTCTTAACTTTGAAACGTCTTTTGCATTGGGTGATACTCTAGAGTTATCATGCCAAAATTGTTGAATTGCCTGCTTTACATTATCAGTTAGCTTCTTATCAACATGTGTAAGTCTTTCGGCAAAAGCCCATGTATCATTTTGAAGAGGATAATCTATTATTTTTCTTCTTGCAAGTGCTCTATCCAAAGTTTTACGATTTAAGTCAAAATAAATACAAGTTTGTCTCATAAAGTGAGCCTTTTTCAATTGATAGCTTACTAGGGCGGTGGTAATGACTCTCCAAG
The DNA here is from genome assembly GCA_007115665.2 of Sequoiadendron giganteum. NCBI lineage: Eukaryota > Viridiplantae > Streptophyta > Pinopsida > Cupressales > Cupressaceae > Sequoiadendron > Sequoiadendron giganteum. Next base: position 103,857,488 of record CM021105.1, on the reverse strand, counting down.
CAAATCTCTTATCTTTTTCCTTGTTATTTTTTCCAATAGACTTGAGAGCATTAAAAATATTTTTGACAATAATAGAATTGTTTCCGGTCCTCTTATTCAGACAAATCTTCAATTTGGCTAGCAAAGGTCTCATCTTTTGTATCTTTAGCAATTGTATAAAAATTTGGCATTGCTCGGTCAATGTCTTATTGCTAAAATATGGGTTGAAAAGTATTCTAGCCCACAACCGAATAGTTCGTGTTGACCTCTTGCCTTCAAAATTGTTTATAATGTTATCATCAATTTCAAATAACCATTTAGGGGTTCTTGAAGGTCTTGAATTTGGAATATGTCTTTCTTCCACACAAGGTTCTTCATTTCTTGTGTAATCTGGTGAAACATAATTTACATTTTCTTCAATATTATGTTCAACATCTTCATTTCCAACATTTTCACCTTGAACATTTTCAATATCAATTTGAATAATTTCATTCCGAATTTCAATATTTTCATTCCCAATTTCAATATCATGTTCAACATCTTCAAGTCGAACATTTTCATTATCAATTTCAATATCATGTTCAACATCTTCAATTCCAACATTTTCATTATCAATTTGAATATTTTCATTCCCAATTTCAATATCATGTTCAACATCTTCAATTCCAACCTTTTCACCTTGAAAATTTTCAATATCATGTTCTACATTTTCACCTTGAACATATTCAATTTCCTCTTCACTTGAAAGACCATAGGGCTTAGGTTCACCAATATTTAACATACCTTGTCTTTTCTTCCTATGACCTTCTCTATCTCTTTTTCTATATCCTTCAATTTGTTCTTTTGTCAGCTTTCTCTTACGTTTTTGCTTCTGACGACTATTGCTCCCCATTATACAAGATGCTCCAAAAAGTTAATCTTTGTCTCTTCCTGTCTGAAACTGGGCATTTGTCGCTTGCAAAGTGCTACAAACAGAATACAGGGTCTGTTGGAATGCACAAAAATGACCCACATGGGGCTTTCTATGGCCCACAAATAGGATATCCGATATAATCAGATATCTGATTAGTATAACATGCTCTGCAATGGTAAGATTTCACCTCTGCACAATGAAATTTCACAAATAGGATATCCGATGTAAATCAGATATCCGATTTAAATCAGATATCTGATTTGTACACACATAGACCAAAGGGAGAGGGAGAGAG
>CM021105.1:103752882-103856201 GCA_007115665.2 Sequoiadendron giganteum | reverse complement strand
TGGATAAACTAAAATATTGAAATAATATTAAAATATTTATAGATTAACTAAAATATTGAAATAATATTTAAATATTATACATTTAATAATATATTATATATTAAATACATAATTCGGTAATAGATTATCATAAATTGTATATTAAATATATTACATTATAAAATTTATTGGATATTATATATATTTAATTATAAACTTAATTGCATTTTTAAACATATATTAAAGATTGTATAAATTGTTTTAAAACTGATCTAAAAGATATCATATATCTGATTTGAATCGGATATCCGATTTCAATCCAATATCTGATATTCTGACACAAAATTTAATGGCTCGGTATTAGGCTCGGTATTAGGCTTAGGATTTGGTTCAGACCTACCAGTCCTAAAAAGTCAACACGTAAAACATGTTTAACAACTTACCTTGCTTTTCCAGACTTCGCCTATGTGGCTGACGACTTTTATTTTACCTAAAATTGATGAAATGAAAAGGGTTTGTAAAGGAGCTTCTCAGCTTTATACCAATATAAATTATATTTTACTTAGAATGTAATAAATAATTATTATTTATTTTTTATTATAATTACGACTAAAGTCTTGATTGATAGTCTGATAGAAAAACATCTATAACTTTCAAACGGTATCACATTTTTTGAATCCAAAACATGCGTCACATTCTATGCTTCGCATAATATAGGATTAAAAAAAAAAAATGAATTCAATTAAGTTTTGACCATGTTATGGTGGTCAAACATACGAGTTTTTATATTTTTTAAAAGTTGTAATAAAAAATTAATAATTAATTATTTATTTGAAAAAAAATTACAAAAAAATATGCGTCACATCTGAACATGAGTCCTCTACTTATGTGTAAAATCTTATAAAAAAATATTATGATTTTATTATTGTTAGGGTGGTCAAACAGACACCTACTTCTTATTTTTTCCTTGAAATTTTACTACTACTGCGTTGAAATTTCAAATTTTCACCAAATAGATTTCTTTTTTTACAAACATTAACCTAGTAGTTTAGAAACTACATTCAATTTTCCACAGGTTCTATTCTTACATATTTTTGAAATAATATAGATAGCTTATTCAAATTTTTATGTCAAGTTGCCCAACTCTGATTTTCTAAATTTTCATTGCCACTTAAGGACCTGCTTTTTCCATGATGATCCTGCACATACCCCTTTATACCACCTAAAAGTCTAAATTTTTATATCGTGTTATGTTCCCTTAGTGGTGGTATTATGCTTGATACCCCTTAAGGTGTGACCATTCATTCCATGATTTTTCCTGTCTTGGTAGTGGTATCATAAATGATACTCCCTAAAAGTGTGACCTACCATGCATTGGGTTGTGTCCTTTAAAGCATGTAATACTATATATTTTTTGGCATGCACCCTTTGTGGTGGTGTTATTTATAGCGTCCCTTGAGGTGTGAACTTTTGATTATTTTCCATCCCCTATTACGCATCCCTCCCTCATGACGTTAAAATTTGTACACCCCTTGAGGTGATGTTCATCCCCCATGGTGTTAAAGTTTGTACACCCCCAAGGTGATGTTTGTACCCTATGAAGTTAAACTTTGTACACCCCCTAAGGTGATTTTTGTTCCCTGCGATGTTAAATGGTCCCCCATGATGTTTAACTTTATGCACTCCTTGAGGCATGGTTTTTTATATATTCCATAGGTTTGGCATAATGAAACTTATTGATTCATGAGCTTGAACTTGTTTTAACATGGCCACCTAGCATAACACAACTTGCTTGCCAGTGGAGCCATATGTTTCATGATTTACCTAGCATAACACAACTTTCTAGCCTTGTGAACCCATAATATTACATCGACATCCAACATAACACAACTTTCTAGCTAATGGATCTATGTAGCTCATGTGTGGTTTAGCATAACACACTTTTATAGACCTTATGAGAGAACTTGATATTTATGTAACATCACATTTGAGAGATAACGCTTTGTATTTGAGACAAATTTAAAACTAAGGTCTCTTTTCCTTATTGACTCGAATACTTTTTAGTACTAACCTTATGTTTGTGTTTTATTATTTTTGTCTTTTATGTGGCTTCTTTGCGTTTGCATTTTGTTTGCATTATTTTTGTCTACATTCTTGTTGTATCTATGTTATGTTCATGTTATGTAACTTTGTTGTGTATGCTTCATGTTCATCATGCTACATTGCATCTTATCCATATGTGTTCCTTTTTCCTCATGTTGTCTTGCCATAGGATCTTGAATCTTGGGGGATAGTGCATCCCTTAGATTCAATGCCATCATATCTAATCAATATTTGGATAATTTAACCCCTCTTTACATATTCTTAATTTAACTTGTGAGTTTGAGTGTAAATTCACACTCTCACTAAAGTGGGGGCTAAATGTAGCATCAGAAACTATCACCCTTGACAATTTCATGCTAGGTTTTTCTCCCCCTATGATCTTGGACCTAATAATGCATTAATTGCTCACTTTTGTAAAAACTCTCAAAAAATCAAACATGGGAATTCAAACTAGCAATTTCATATTTTTTTGCCAATAGTTTGAATCCCTAAAAAGAAGGAATCTAGTCTAAGGCACACTAAACCCTATACTACTTATTTTGGCTCTAAACCCAAGTATGTTGGTGTTGGTAATTTATTATTTGAAATTAAAATTTTAATTATCGACTATGAAGATTCAATTTTTGGGAAATTAGAAGAATTCCATATTAATGCACAGTATTTTCACCATTTGAATTAACATGCAATTTTGGACAACAATTATTCTACTTCAAAAATCAATTGAAGAGTAGTCAAGACCAGACTCGTCAAGATTATTACAATTTATTTTTTCATCAAGCATCCTTTCAAGTTTTATGTGAGTTTTGTTCATGTTTTGCATGTATTTTATTTGTGAGCACTAATAATTCTTGGCATTCGAATCAATTCAAGTCAAGCAATAATCAATCTTTTAAGGTGATTAGTATGAGTTATCTCCATCACAGAGATCATATCTAAAGTGGTGAGTTGCAACAATTTTCCAAATCATTACTTATTTATGAATTAGCCTCCATCCATCCAACAATAATCTCTCTTTTTCATCAAATTTGTCATTGTGGAGGTAGAAATGCCAACACGAGGTTTGACTTAGGAAAGATCCTATATGACACAACCCTTCTCCTCCTTTCATGTGTGCAGGTTGCATATCTAAAGTGAATTGGAGGAATATTGAAGGCTATTTATTAATTCTTGCACTTAAACCCTACAAGTTGACAAGTCATGAAATTTGCATTTTGTCATCAATAGAAAAAGTTATGACAAAACAACCTAGAAGACAGAAGCTGCAAACCGGAAACCTCAAGCCTATACTTTAGATATGGTGAAAAAAGAGGATATTCTAGATCATATTGCACCCTAGACCAACCAATTCTACATCAAATATTAACACCATGTTCTTTTGTATCTGCCTTCTACATTTCTAGATTAATTTTTTTTCTTTTTGCATTTAGTTTCTCAGAATTAGTAACAAAATGCTATATTTTCACATTAGCCCTAGGTACATCATTACATCATATCAAAATCAAACTATCCAAGCATTCTTTTCGCCACCAAACAAAGGGATTAGAACCATCATCCACCATTTTGGCTCTTCCTACAAGGTTTTTAGCCAAGTTGGAAAGAGTGTGATTTATAACCTCTATTCCTTTTCCCAAATAAATAATATTCAAAGAAATGTTGTAATATATTTTGAAAAGATATTTCTAGATACTTTGAGAATGTTTTATAATTACTATGAAAATAAAATAATAAAAAATAACAATTTATCAAATTTAATTATATCGATAATTATCATTTTCCCTTGAAAATATTAATCAATTATATGAACTTCTAGGTCATGGAGAGGATCCTACTTGATGACACTTTCTCTAGATTAAAAAATAGTAAATGACATAGAGACTCAAAAATAAACATATGAAATTTGAGGCCGAAGAACACAATTAATCATAAGATGCATATACAAATTTAGCTTAATACCTAAATATTGTTTACAATCTAGAATTTGAAAGATGAGGGGTTGTAGGAGAATGTGATGACAAAGAAGGCTGAGGATAAGCTGAGAAGGGTTTCCAAGTGCATTTCCAATTTGAAGAACCAGGCCTCGAAAGATTTGGTTAAGGATTTCATGGTGCTTTGTGAGGTGAAGGATTTTGAAGAGAAGGTAGTGGATATTCATGACCTCGGTTTGCAGTTCTCCCAATGTGGATCTGAAAGGTGAGAACAAGGTTTAGGAGGAGGAGGATGTTGAGCAAAAACATGTGAAGTCAGAGCCTCTAAAGGTTGATCCCCTGTTCAAGGAATTATCCTATCTCAATGATGATTCCACATCCATGTTTCAGCTTCTTGATATGGCGAGAGCGGGAGCCTTCACACTTTCAAATTAGAAAAATGGACTCTCTAGGAGTTTAATAAAGTAAACATCAAAATAAGGGGTTTGAAGGAGAAATTGAAGAATATTCTAAAAGGCTCGGCTCAGGATATTTTGATTGAAAAAATTGTGGACCTTGATGGTTCATACAATGATTTCAAATCCTTGTGTGAGGAGCCTTTGGCTGGTTTAAAAAACAAGATACTGGATACTAATGCAGATATAAACAAACTTCTCCATGCTTGTCACATTTCAGTGATGAATAGTGTAGAGTCTTTGGAAGTCCTGTTTCATAATATTAGTGAGCTTAGAGAGGATCAACTATACTTTTCTAAGAAAATGGAGAAATAGCACTCGACCAAAGGTAAAGGAAAAAAGTTGTGAAAGATGATAGGAAAGGCCCTGCTTCTAAGGGGTTAGTTGACTAGAAGAGGTCCTTTGATGCTAAGAAAAAAGAGTTGCTAGACATGATTGAAATGCATAGGAACCAGGAGCTTTAGGTGGCCAACACCTTAAGTAGTATGAAGTAGTGTCATGTTTGTCTATTTTTTGTGTGTTTTCTTGCTATTGGATCTTGGTTTCTTTCTGGTTGTTTTATCATTTTGTTGCTGATGGGAGTTGTTGATAATTTATTGTTTTATCTTTCTAGCAGCCTTTTGTTCCTATTGATTTTTTGGGTTTTGGGCTACTGTTGACCTATTTTTTGTAGTTATCTTGAGCAATATTTTTTACCTTATGTTGTAAAGGATTTTAGGTCCCTTCAAAACCTTTTTTTCTAATATAATCAAAACAATCTAGAATTTGGGAAAATTTCTTTCAATAAATCATAACAAAAACTTGTATTTATGATAGAGATTTCTATCCAAACCTTTTATGCAATTGATAAATATTGTCATCTTAGACATCTCAAGATGTTTTCTCACTACATTTATCAAATTAATACTTTAATCACCCCTATAAATAATGTTACAAAGCCAATTGATTTTGGTTTTATACAAGCATATGTGACATTCTTCAAATCCACACATAAGGCTTTTCTAGGTATTTCAATTTATTATTATTTCACAATAATTTTTAGCTATAATACTTCCCATGCTCTTAGGAAAAAACACCATTCTGAAGTTTATAAATATATATTGCATTATAAAGTAATCATCTACTTCTTAGGTACCATCCCTTTAGAATAGTTGCATGTCTACCTTGAATTTGAGTTTTATAGAAAGTTTTATCTCTTACTATTTGTTTAATGATTACTGTATAAACCTAAAATCGGTCTGGATAATCTAATTAATTAAATACAACTATTTAATTAATAAATCTTTTAATTCGTCTACTTATAAATAAATTCTAAATTTATTTATAGAGTTCAAATTTTCTAATTCTTTTAATTCATTAATTAAATACAAGTTATTTAATTAATAAACCCCTTTAATTCAACTACTTATAAATAAATTCTAAATTTATTTATATAGTTCACATTTTCTATTTCTTCTTATCTACAATCACATTCCTCTAATTTTAATTAAATAAACAACTTTGAATAGTTCATTTTATTTAACTATCTTTCCTCTCACTAAAATTAAATCCTAAATTTAATTCTAGTCACATGTCTACATCACTTTCTACTTCCACCTCATCATTTGTCTCAAGGAAATTTAATTTAGATATTTATCATCAACACAATTTGAAACAAACTTGAGACACTTGGCTCTTCCATTTCTCTCTACACTTGACAAATTATTTTCATGCAAGGAACACTCTCCTTATTTCTCTCTAACTTCTTCATCTTCCACCCTTCATCTATCCAGATTGAATCCAAACTGTTGGTTGCTGCCACATCACAATATGCCTTGGAAAATCTATATATACAACCTCATTCTATAGTAAATGACATTCCATCTTTGAGAAAACTTACTCTGCGGAAATTATCTTTGAGAATTTAAGAGCATTTAGAGCATTTAGCATTTAGCATTTAGCATAGGGTGATCCCACAATACTAGTTTATAATTTTTGGCCAAACTGGACACTGAACTAATATTTTCTAACTAATTCTTCACTTTTGGACACCTATAGTGGCTAAACCGTGAGGAATTTGAAGATGATGTAAACTAATGAGTTTTTACATTTTGTCTGTAGATTCTAAATATTTTTTTTTTTCAAAAAATTTGGAATCAGATTGTACTTCTTTTTCCATCTTCTTTGAAAACTAGTTTTTTTCAGTAAACATCATTTTTAAGGAGTGATGCTCACCGTATAACACAATTTTTTTTCCATGAAGGATAAAATTCTAATGTTTTCGAATTTAGATTTGTAACTACGATATCTAGTGCTTCAAATTAGTTTCATAGTGTTTTATTGAATATTTTTTCCTTAATCAAATTTCGAAGTCAAACCAATTACAATTCAGACATAGGAAGACCGTATAACACAACTTTTTTTGTAAGTATCAAAATTCATTTTTTTTTTTGTTAGATCAAGGACTTCAATATCTAGTGCACTCATATTTTTTGATTTTTTATTTATAATCTACTATATTTCTACATGTGTAGAATAGAGAGATTGATTTTCGATGAAAAACCTACATTCACAAGAAATAAAAAAATAAATATAATAATAAAATTAATTTTATTTAAAATTATACTTTTTGGGAAGCTTCTAATAAGGACTACATACTTAAATAAAAATTTAAATGAATTCATTTGATCCCCTAGAAGGTAAATCAAAATTGGTTTTTTATCAGCATTTTGATTTGTGTAAAGGAGACTCCATTATAGGTATGGTTTAATAATAGTGGGGTTCTATCCAAGGGAGTTTGATCTAGGGTGGTTCGATCAAACCCTCTTTAATTGGAATCCTTAAAATGGAACTTTTTAAGGCTTAAATCATTATTTTTTCTAAAAATATGTGATTTTAGAAAAAATTAGAATCTCCCAGAAATTGTAAACCAGCATTGTGGGATCACCCCATTGTAGAAGCATATTAATTTAGAATTATGTCTTAGTTTATTAGTTGCATTTCCATTATCATATTAGTTTTATACAATATTTGTATCATATTCTTTAGCATCATATCCATTATCATTTAGAACATTCTCATAGTTTATCATCATGTATGGATAGATTTCTTGCATCTTTCAGCAATCCATTCCTTAGGTTTCCATTGTAACAATCATAGTGAGGGTGAACACTTTTGTGGAGGAAGGGAAAAGTCATTTTTTCCCTCTACACAAAGTGAAGGGGTTTGACCGAACCAAATTTTTCAACCGAACCTTTAACATGGTTTGGTCGAACCCTATGTTCACTCGAACCCCATTGACATGTGAGTAGAAATATTAAAATAAAGGGGTTGGAGAGAACTAGGGTTTGGCCGAACCCCTTTAATACAGATTTTTTTTAAAAAACCCTATCATTTTCCTAGACCCCCTAAATTTCGCTCATTATTTTAAAGGGGTTCGACCGAACTAGGTTCGGCGAAACCCCTTTAAGAGGTTCGGCCAAACATATGTTTGGCCGAATACCCTTTTTCCCCTATCTCCTCAAAAATTTGATTTTTTTTGTAAAAAATAGTCGTTCGAAGCTCAATTTGAAAATGAAAATGTAGAAAACTTCAGAAACCCAACTAGATAATGATAGTCCTTGGAATGAGCTATCCGTCAAATATAATCTTAATATGATTTTCTTTTATTATGTATTTAATTTTTTTGGTTTTATTAAACATAGGTTTTTCACTGAAAATCAAAATCTCTGGTCTGCACATGTGGAAAAATAATAGATTATCAAAATCAAATTTTGAAAAATATGCTGAGGCTGGGTATTGATGTCCTTGATCCATTAAAAAAAATAAAATTGAATTTCGATTCATACAGAAAATGTTATGTTGTATACAGTCCGCATATGTCTCAATTGCAATTGGTTTGACTTTGAAACTTGATTAAGGAAAAAATATTCAATAAAAAACTATGAGACCAAATGAAAGTGCTAGATATTGTAGTTACAAATCTAAATTCGAAAAAAATAGAATTTTATCCTTCATAGAAAAAAAATTATATTGTATACGGTGAGCGTCATTTTTTAAAAATGTTGTTTTCTGAAAAAAACCAGGTTTCGTGGGAGATGAAAAATAAAGTGCAATCTGATTCCAAATTTTTTGAAAAAAATACTTTTAGAATCGATAGACAAAAATGTGATGAGACTCTAGTTTGCATCATTTTAAAATTCCTCATGGTTTAGCCGCTACAAGAGCCCGAAAGTGAAGATTTAGTTAAAAATAATAATTGTAGTGTCCAGTTTGCCCAAAAATTGTAAACCACTATTGTGGGATCACCCAATACACAAAATCTGAGAGCTAACATGATTTAATGAATCCTTGAAGATAGAAACCAATGGAACGATCTTAGGGAGTTTGCTGTGTTTTAATTAGATTAGTTTATGATTTCAATTCTCTAATATAATATGTTTCATTATTGTGTGTTGTTTTATTATTCATTCACATATTTCTCGCACACAATTACAAAGGTTGGATCTTTGATGTAATCAAATTTTATCTAATACATACTTTAGATGGGATCAAATTCTAAACTAGAATCTTAGTACAAATCATTATAATTTAAATCTATTACCATAGGCATCCACAGGCTCAAGAAACACACTCAACTTAATAAGCCATCCAATGACCATCAGGAGCATGCCATGCTTTTGTTATTGATTCTCCTAGGCTCATCCTTGGTCTTTTTTAATACACTAATAAGACATTTTCATGCAAAAAGTTTAATTAGAACTCAATTTGAAAGTGGTGCAATGCCTAGAAACAAAAGTTTGAATATAATCTAGAAAGTAACTTTCTTGAGATTGTATTCATACTTGATAGGCTCCATGTATGTACCAATAAAATTCAAATACTTAAAATAAAAACTTTTTTTTTAAAGAACACTATATTCCACAAGACACTAAGTTGCTTAGACTTGGAAAATAGTGAAAATCCCATTTAGATAGTATATGCAAGACATACTAAAATCAAACATGCAATAATTTCATTCCTACCAAGGCTTATAGTTTCAAATACTTTGATCCATTCAAACTTCAATTTATTTTTATTGTAGATGTATTAAGATGCAAAAGGGAAATGTACATTAGAGCTAAATATAACATTGGGTCCACTTGATTAATCATGAAAACCACATCTTAGAACTTGCATTCCATGCCTGAATTTCAAAGGAAAAATACACATAGGAAAAATAATACTTATAAATTATAGGTAGGCACAAAGGAACTAAACTATATTCTTATAAAGGTAAGTGCACCAAGATGTGATACAAAAAGGGGGTCTTAAGATGCCACTTGTTTTTGAAATCAACAAAATTTGATATTCGATGAGAAAATGAAGATAGTTATGGCCAAAATTTGAAGATGCAATAGGAAAAAGAGTTGTCATGCATTGAATTTACTTTCCAAACTACTATTTTTTTTTTAAATGGTGCAGATTAAGGGTTTAAAAAGGGGGAACACACAAAGTGGTCCCATTTTTTCAAAAGAGCATGGCATAGCATCTGGTGTGCTCCTCCTAAAATGTTATTTTTTTAGAACTTAAAAAATCACTTCACTGAGAAATTAGCTAACACCATGTAGTTTATTCTTGATTTTTCAACTAAATTTTTAATGAATATATGATTATTTTTCTAATTTTCAAAGTGGACACATCCTAAAATAAAAAATTGAGTGTACTCCCCCCCTAATTTTTTTAAAAACTAATTGAAAATCATTTTTTCAATACATGTAGAATGGAGTCTAGTTTCTAAAAGTGTAATTTGTTTCAAAATTCAATGAATGAGTAAAAAACTATACCCAAAATACCACATGTTGGTTTTTGACAAAAAAAAAAAACACATTAACAAAATAGATTAAAGATGAAAAACTTAGGGCGGGGGTCCTAGCTCGATTGGCTAAAGCATCCTGTTAGGCAAGAGGTCACGAGGTCTAGTCTTCCCCAAACCCTGTCATACCCACCGCCTAAAAGTCATTTGCCAAAAAAAAAAAAATTAGTTTGGGGTTGGTGTCCTAGCTCGGTTGGCTAAATCTTTCCTGTTGCAGGAGGTTGGTCACGAGGTCTAGTCTCCCCCACCCCCGTGGTACCGGAGGGTGTGTCGCACCAGCGCCGCCGGTCACGTTAAAAAGTTTACCAGGTGCACTAAAAAAAAAAGAAAAAAAGATGAAAAACTTAATATAATCAAAATGTGAAAATAATTATATGGTTAGATAGCTAAGAGAGAGCTTAATGTCATTGTGGTATTTTTATAAATTTGTATTGAAACATGTGCAATCTTGATGTAGAGCATGAGAAAAAATGTGTGTTTTTTTACCTTTTCAAAAAACACATCTTTGGCATGAAATGGTTTGGGTTGGATGCCAAAAGAAAATCCAACCTAAAGGGTCAGTATTTCCCAATGCAAATCATTTGGTGAGTGCCAAATTTGGTGTGCTCACCAAATGAAAGTGGATTTTTAGAATGCTAGAGCCAAATTCTATTTCTCTTTCTGTTTCTCTCTCTCCCTCTCCCACTTTGATTAAGACTTATATTTTAGGGTTTATAATTGGTGATGGATAGTTGAGGTTTTAAATTTAACTCTCTCTACCAATACTCCCCTTTCTCTCTCCAGGTCTGTTCTCTCTCTCAAGTCTCTCTCCCTTCTCTAGGTCTCTCCCACCCTCTCTCCCTCTCGCCCTCTCTACATTTCCTTTCCTCCTTACTCCTATCTCTATCCCTACCTGCCTACTTCTCTCTTCTTCTCTCTCCCTCTATTATTATTTCTCTCCCATCTCTCTCTGGATGATAGCCACATCAATGTTCTTATCAACCCATCTACATATTTTAGTTTTGTTCTACATCATCGTTCACATAGAGCATTTGAGCAACTTTCATAGATTTCACCATTGTCTTTGGATCTTGTGCATCATTCAAAGACTTCCATTCTTCTCACATGGGAAGATATCATGAATCTATCTATAGTTCATCTTCTTCCGTGAGGAAAATATGTTGTTTGAAAATTACGGATCACTTTGTATTCTCCTTTGAGCATTACTTAGCACTGTAAGTTCTATGATCTTATGGGGGGATCCATAGTCTCTCTTTTTATCTTTTATAGGGGGAATATTTATTTTACTTATGTGATAGAAGTAGTTCTTTGTGGGTCATCATGAGTCCTTCTTATATCTTCTTCACTTGTACATTCCATTGCATTTTCATCATTATCTTTTGGAGAGGGATTTTAATTTACCATTGTGTTTTTCATTCTTTACTCCACTTTATAAGATATTTGTACATGAGTACTTAACATGGCCTTATATTCGGGACTCATTATTAGTACACACATTTCTCCCTAAATAGCACTTAAGGGGTAGTGTTAGTGTAAATATTGTCTTTATCCATTTAGATAGAATATCACCTTTCTAGGATTGATCTATTCACACTCAAATTAAGTTTACTTAGTATTTTTTTTCTCTCATTCCATAGTATTAAGACATTTGTCCTCATGACTTGAGACACGTATTGCAAGTACTCTTTCCACTTACTCACTCACTTGTCAAGTGAGCTCGCAAGTGTCCCATCTTTGGAGGGGTAGTCAGTCATTTAGTCCTATCTTCCTACCTCCTTATTCTCGCTTATGGGTATGTGCAAGATCATGATGGGCCAACAAGTGGTGAAATGTAAGTGATATGATGGCCCATGTGGCTAACGACTTTTTTTTACCCAAAATTGATGAAACAAAAAGGGTTTTAAAAAGTGATTCTTAGCTTTCCACCAATATAAATTATGCTTTACTTTGAATTTAATAAATAATTATTATTCATTTTCTATTTGAATTATGACTAAAGTCTTGATTGATAGGCTGATTGAAAAACATATATAGCTTTCAAACGGTATAACATTTTTTGAATCCAAAACATGCGTCACATTCTATGCTTTGCATACTACAAGATTAAAAAAAAATTGAATTTCATGAAGTTTTGACCAAGTTAAGGTGGTTAGGTATACGAGGTTTTATATTTTTTAAAATTTGTAATTAAAAATTCATAATTAATTATTTACTTGGAAAAAAATACAAAAAAATATGCATCACATCGAGACATGAGTCCTCTACTTATATCCAAAATCTTATAATTTTTTTTTTATCATTTTATTATGGTTAGGGTGGTCAGACAGACACCTACTTCTTATTTTTTCCCTGAAATTTAAGTACTTCTGCATTGAAATTTCAAATTTTCACCAAATAGATTTTTATTTTTAAAAAATAAACCTAGTAGTTTAGAAACTAAATTCAATTTGCTACATATTCTATTCTTACATATTTTTGAAATAATATAGATAACTTATTCAATTTTTTATGTTAAGTTTCCTAACTCTTATTTTATGAATTTCCATCGCCACTTAAGGGTCTATTTTTTCCATGATGATCCTGCACATACCCTTATATATGCAAGGCTAGATTATTATATTATACACTATTCATTTGTATATTGATATACATAGTATTGTGTTCATTTTATTCACTTGTGGAAGTTTGTTTCATGCTCTTGATCTTGACATTCTCCAACATAACCTACATTACACTAGTAAAGGAAACAACAAAAAAACTATAAGAAAGAGTTTGATCATTTAATAAAAGAGGATAAGGGTCTTAGTTCATTGGTGATATATTCAATGTCTAAATAAATATACAAATATTATTATAAATATGAGAAAAGAACCGATAATATGTTTAAAATCCCATTGGTGATATGAAATATTTTGGGGCACAAGATTGTATTGTTATGGAAGCCAAAGCTATTAAAAATGAGTTATTATAGTAGTAGATCAAATAAACAATTTTGTGAGCTATGAGGATAGAATAATCACTATAAAACACTAAAATTTGTACTTGTAATGGCTACCAATTAGCATTTATATCATGCCAAAAAAGAACAAAGCTCAAGAAGAATACATTAAATAACAAGATCAAGCATATAAATCAATGAAAAATTATCTAAAAAAAGATGAAATATTTAGAAAATAAAAATTTGAATAATCCATAGAAAATAGATCAAGAATACTTCTAGCTCCTTACCCTAAGCCAAATCATAAACTTTAGTTCAAGCAATAAAAAGAGAAATAGTACCAAAACTTACCAAATGAAGTGTTGGTGTACTCATTGATTCACACCTAGCTTACTTAAGCCTAGTTAGTTGTCTAGTTAGTTTTCCTGATGGTTGAGTTGTGCACTCCACTCCTTTCCACTTTGGGTAGATCTTGATGAAGAGGTTTTTCCTATTAAAGAAGGTTGCTCCTTCTTTCATTCTACAGGGAAGCTAATACAATATTCCTTTGTTCATTTGTGCTTGTTTTTTATTTCCTAGATTTCCTAATTCTAATATGGTATCAGAGCTACTAAGAGATAGCTTTAGGCCTTTATTTGAACAAAATTATTGTATTTAGTATGTGGCTTTTCGAATTTGGAGGGAACCTTTCACATTTGCAACATAGGACTGAGGTCATCCCCTCACGCCGTCCCCATCTTCTCGGTTTGGAGTAGAAGCGAAAGCAAAATCTGTTCACTCACATATTTGTGACCTTGTCATTTATTGGCATATTATTTTTTGGGGGACGCCTCTATTTTGGGGGCCGACTGAGGCCACACACCATCTTGGTTCTTTTGGAGGGCTACAAAATTTAGCCAAGTGGTCAAAGACTTGGTCACTAACAACTTCAAATTAATCTGAGAAGGCATCTTAGTTGAAGGCCATGATTTGTTGTGGAGAGGGCTGCAGACCTTTTGAGGCCCGAAATCACTTTGGAAAGGGAAAAATAAACCATGCATCCCATTCTCTCAAAGGCATTTCAAATCTTGACCTGCACCTCTATGTCTCCTCATTCGTGGTTTTCTTTGGCATTTGAAAGTGCTGAGAGCGATCTTCTTCCCGTTTGCTCGTCCATTCTTTCATTCACAGATGACTGGCATGTGAGATTAATGTGTTAAGCACTTTTCTCTCCATGGTTTGAGCTCGCACGGGTGTGGCAAGGTTGGGGCAAAGATCTATAAGTCTGTACTCACTAGGGTCCGATTGGAAGGACACAAGGCATGATTTTGTAGGCCCTTAGTCTGATCACTACAATTTACATTGTCCTTTGTGCCAGCTGAGGCATTCATTAGCAGGCCATTTTTGCCTCCACGTTGTTATTTCCTTGTGATGAACTATTGTTTGAATTAACGGAAGGAAAGATTTGAACCTACACAAAGTGTCCTAGTTGGTGGAAGTTGTGATTGGAGCATTGGCAGGCCACGAGACCCTCACAAATCTTCATGTTTCCCACAGACAAAGATGCGCTTTACTCAGACTACTATTGTGTTTGAAGGAGGGGTCCTATTTTTTCCTATTGAATGTGGGTGGATCTGCATGTGAGATCCAATCACACCAACTATCACTTCATAGCCTAGCCATGTGCTGAGATAGGTTTGCATCTCTTTGACTTAGTCAAACATTCCTCTCTCTTCCATAAATTTTTGCTTTGGATGGTTTATTAATTGCATTTCTTTTTAAAATATCATGATTGGTTAAGATAATTTTCTTAAGCACCATCCATTTATATCAAAAGTTTGAACAAAAGAGGAGATATTTTAGTTTTCTTGTCATAGTTAAAATTTGTAAAAGAGTGATATTGTTTTACATTAAATGTGAAATTTGTAAAATGCACTAAGTTATAAAGTGCCAAATTGAGGGGGGGAAAGAGATAATCATAGGGAGTTGTTTACATATTTTTTTATCATGGGATATAAAACTCATTCTTCTGTAATCAACCTAAATAAGGGAAACTATAAGTCTTGGTGTGAAGGCATCCTAACACATCTTAGGTATCACAATATTCTACCCGATTTGTATGGACTTATCCCTGAACCTGGTAATCAATTTCAGAAGGATAAATGGGTTAATAAAAATGATTATATTGTTGGATTAATCAGCTTACATATACCATATGAAAATTTGATTTTCATCATGGATATTGAGGGTCCACATGCTTTATGGATCAAGCTTTGGGAGATTTATGGAGACTCCAATATTTCTCCATTCCCACATGATCCTGCAATGATCACAAATGATATCTCATGTCATGAAAAATGACATAGTGGAAGTAATCATTCCACCTCCTACTATTGCTTCGTCAGATTTCACAGTTGCTTCTTCGAAAGCTTCAAGTACTTCTTTGCAACAAGATCACATTAGTCTAGCATTTCTGATTGGGACACAATCCTACTTGACATTTCTTGTCTATTTGTAGAGTCTCGCATTGCTGAATTGGAAGCACACATTGAGGACATCAGTCTTCTATTTGATGATAGTTTCGATGAAGCTGCATCACCATTGGTCTCTTTGGATATTCATGCTCTACATCTGTCTTCACATAGTTCTGGATTTTCATCATCTTCATCTATTAGGAATGCACCTGATTTGATTATGACATCCTTCGGCATCAACATGGGAACGCATGAGCACACTTCAAAGGCATCACAATGGACACCATCATCCTTGGATCAGTTTCATCTTGGTTCATTATCATTCATACATCTTCCTCTATATTCCTATCTGGAATGGGGATATATCTTGCATCTTCAGGTTGTTTCATTTCTTCCTAAGGGAAGGAACATCGTTCAATATTCTTCGATGTGGGTATGTGCAAGATCATCATAGAAAAAATAGGCCCTTAAGTGGCAATAAAAATTCAAAAAATTAGAGTTAAGTAACTTGATGTAAAAATTTGAATAAGTTATCTATATTATTTCAAAAACATGTAAGAATAGAATTTGTAGTAAATTGAATGTAGTTTCTAAACTACTAGGTTTATTTTAAAGAAATAAAAATCTATTTGGTGAAAATTTGAAATTTCAATGTAGTAGTACTTAAATTTCAGGGAAAAAATAAGAAGTAGGTGTCTGTCTGACCACCCTAACCACAATAAAATGGTAATATTTTAGATATAATTAGAGGACTCATGTCCTGTTGTGATGCATATTTTTTTGTAATTTTTTTCCAAGTAAATAATTAATTATTGAATTTTTTATTACGAATTTTAAAAAATATAAAAACTCGTATGCCTGACCACCTTAACTTGGTCAAAAATTCATGAAATTCAATTTTACTTTTGTTAATACTATAGTATGCGAAGCATAGAGCGTGACACATGTTTTAGATTCAAAAAATGTGATACCTTTTGAAAGATATAGATTTTTTCAATCAACCTATCAATCAAGACTTTAGTTGTAATTCAAATAAAAAATGAATAATAGTTATTTATTAAATTCAAAGTAAAGAATAATTTATATTGGTGAAAAAATGAGAATATCCTTTAAAAACCCTTTTCATTTCATCAAATTTGGGTAAAAAAAAAATCGTCAGCCACATGGGCCATCATATACATTACATATTGCCACTTTTTGACCCATCATGATATTGCACATATCCATGTGCATCTACATCTTTTGTCGACTATTCAGCCTCACTGTAGCAAGATATGTTGTATGGGGGGTTCTCAAAGAACTTCTAATATTTTCTCCTATGAGAAAATCTTATTGTACTTTTGTGATAGAAGTAGTTCTTGGGGGGTCTTGAGTCCTCCTTCTATCTATCTTTCTTTCACTTGTACATCTTTTTTTTTCTCTCTTTTTGGAGGATAGGTTTTTCCCACTAGGTTTTCTATCTTTCTCCATTTCTGAGAGTATAGTTTTGTGCATGGGTACCTAAAATGGCTTGTAGTTGGGGCCCATTTCTTCTACCCACCTAAGCTATGATTAAGGGGGGGTGTTGGTGTACTCATTGATTCATACCTGGCTTACTTAAGCCTAGTTAGCTGTCTAGTTAGTTGTCCTGATGGTTGAGTTGTGCACTCCACTCTTTTCAACTTCGGGTGGATCTTGATAAATAGGGTTTTCCTATTAAAGAAGGTTGCTCCTTCTTTCATTCTACAGGGAAGCTAATACAATATTCCTTCGTTCATTTGTGCTTGTTTTTTATTTCCTAGATTTCCTAATTCTAATATGAAGATCTCCCTTGTTTAATGAATTTATCATGGTTGGTGGACTATGGTCAAGCTCAAAGGATTGTGCGGGATTTCTACAACATGTAGCTATGATTTATTGAATGCCAAGAGGATAGAGATTTCACACCTAAGACCATGATTGTCTCTCCTCCTTAAATGAATGAGGGAAGGTGAATTCATATTTATTTTATGGGAGAATAATGATTGATACTAATTATTTATTGTTTTATAAAATTGAGTTTGGAGGGATGAGATTAACCCACTTGATTTAGAGATTGCATGCACTTTGATTTTATTTTAAACTTCGTTTGATTGACTTTTGATTATTGGGTGTGCAAGCAAAAATCAAGGAGTTAACTACTTGCATGGCTTGAGAAGGGGTATAAAATTAATTTTTGATAAAGAATTAATCATTGAGTGATAACAAGAATGAGGATAACTACTTATTTATTTAGTTTCAATTAATTATACACGCACATATTTAACTAAAGATTAATTAATTAATTAATCATGAGAAGAGATGTAAATGAGATTAATTAATTAATGTGATGCAACTTATTACTTAACATGAGGATATTAAAGTGAATCAACTAAGATGCATTAACATATGAAATTTATTATAAAAATATGGTGAAACAATCTAGAAATAAATATTAATTTGGACATCCTTCCCATAAACCATGGATTGATCAAAGAATCTGTATAAGTAATAGCTCCCTTGAAAACTTTGTCTTAATTACTAATCTTAATCAAAAGAAAAGACTGCAGGGTGTTACACTTCAACTCCCAAGGCTGCCAAACAGTATGGAGTGATTTGGGTTGATCTAAACCATTGGATTTTTCTTTGCAGACTATTAAATTTCTATAGAATTTTTAGTTTTCTTCAAGAAATACGAAAGGAATTCAATTTAATTAAGTGTTACTTATTATCAATTGGTCAGTGCCAG
This sequence comes from Sequoiadendron giganteum, assembly GCA_007115665.2. NCBI lineage: Eukaryota > Viridiplantae > Streptophyta > Pinopsida > Cupressales > Cupressaceae > Sequoiadendron > Sequoiadendron giganteum. The sequence continues at coordinate 103,837,769 of CM021105.1, read as the reverse complement.
TTCCTCCACAATAGAATTATATGAACACTTACGCGTCTAGATGGCTATTTAGTCCAAAAATTGAGGATGCTTAATTTCTCCGGCAAATTAGTCGTCCATCTTCAGAAAGTTTGTACATTTAGGGTATAAAGCCAATACATAAGCTCAATCCCGTATTCATTATAGTAGCCAAATAAAAGAAAATAATTTCTATAATTTTGTACTTCTAAGGTTACAATATAGGTCTGGAAATTTTAAACGCACTACATTTATTGAAAATGAATACAATTAGTGCTTCCCAATCATTAAGGTTACAATACAGGTCTGGAAATTGTAAACGTACTACATTTACTGAAAACGAGTAGAATTAGTGCTTCCCAATCGTCTCATCACATAGAACTAGCTTCAGATAACTTAATTCACAAACAGTTGTAGGCAACCTCTTCGAATGAGAACATTTTCTCATCTCAAATTCCTTCAACATCTTGAGTTGTCCTATTTTTTTTGGAAGTTTTTTCAAACTGTTGCATAGTGAAATTTCTAGATATTCCAACTGTCCAAGTTTTCTAATTGACGCAGGAAGCTGTTGCAGGCATGGTAATGCCGATAACCTTAATATTCTTAGATAGCTCATATTTCCAAAATCATATGCTAAATTTTGAAGCAGATGGCAATTGGTAATAGACCATGACAAAGTGGAGGGCGTATTGCAAATACCAAGGGGAAACTCCTCCAAATCACTGCTAAGGTCCTGTAGACATACAAAATTAACATTATTGATCAAACATCACATTTGATCATTCTTTCCCCTTAATTAATTAAATCAAATTAATTAATTAAACCTCCTAAAGTCTTGATTTAATTAAATCAGATATATTTAATTAAATATCTAATATCCTCACTTTGATTTATCCTAACCCACAAATTTAAATCAAAGTGTCACAATCAACTAAGCACTAGCTTAATTAGTTAAATCCCTAATTAATGCTAAGACTAACCCATGTCCCATCCACTTGCACAATAAATCACTTAATTTAATTTATTAAAACACCTATTTTCCCTCATTAACTCTCATGTTTGACTTTTTTGGCCAAATACAATTCCCCCCAAAAACCCTCAACCATGTTCATTTATTGAAATTTTCAAATTTGAAATGGGCACAACTTGCACAACCATGGGCCAATCCCATTGTGACAAGTGGCTCTCTCTCATTTGATGGGATTTAGTCCCACATTGCCCAATCTTGGCTTCTCCTCTCTCAACTTCTCCTATAAATTCAATACATTTTCTCTCCTTTTGATCATCTACAATGTACATTTGAAGGCATCCTCATTATAGACAACTTGAGTTCATGAGCATCTCATTGTTTATCATCTAATTGGCTTGGAAAGGGTTGGGAAAGGGCTCTTTCACATATTCAATGAGGACCAATTCATCATAGAATAGGTATCTAACATGTTTTCTTGATTTCAACTAAGTTAGTTTGCTATGTCATTTATCATGCATGTTAGATTATTCTATGGAGATGTTGATAATTTGCTTTGTTTAGAATTCCAACCATACTAAGATGGGTGTGTGTGTGTGTGTTGAAGGTTTTTTAACCAAATTGCAGATTTCACCATCTACAAAATGACACCAATAGGGAAAATGATGAATGAAAAAAAGAGTAAGATGAATATAAAATAACTGAATGTGAATGATAAGTAGAGTAAGAAAAGAACAAAAAGATAAGAAAGCAAATGAAATAAGTAATAAAAAGGTTGCAGAAGATATTGGGATATTATATAAAGATACAATAATTAACATTAAAGAAAAATTGAATATGGTGCTAGAAGGAGGGCTTGATACTCAAATATCAGGGATTTGAATTTTTTTTTATTGATCAATCTCTTTGCAATGGTGGAGAAAAGTAGTAAAAATTGAATCCTTATCTCACTAAAACTGCAAGTAGCATATGGTTATTACACAGAGGAAGTATTTATTCTATGGTGTCTCCATATAAGCAGCTTGTCATAATGATGGTATAATCTATGTGATGCCCAACTACAAATATTACTCATTCCGTATAATACAGTAGTGCAGTCTAGATTTTTTTTCTTCCCTGCATATGGCATGAATACAAATCCTGCTTTAATCTCAGATTTATAATATTTGTATTTTGACTTTTGGGCAGAGGGAAGATTTCAAACTTGATTAAAGGATTTCTTGATTATTGCTGACAACTAATTTAATTTGAAGTCTTTCTTGTAAATGTTACCTGAGTCTGAAATTGCAATCAATGTGTGTCCCCACCTCTTTCAATGCACTGCATTTCAAAATATCCTATCTTTGTCTGGGAATTCAGTGAATCTCCAATAATTCTGCTATCGACAGCTTGCATGACTTGTCTAGACCTCTACATTTTGTGTACTCATCTACCAGTACAGCTGCAGATACAACGCTTGATGAAGTATTTTGTTTTGCTTTATTTATTTATTTTAATATCTATATCCTGTTCTACCAGAAGCATTTGCTCGAAATTTTTTTTTGCTGTCATCCTCATGCGCCGGCCTGTTGCATCAACTTCAATCTTTTCTGAAGGCTGTAAAAACTCAGTTTTCTGCACCTAAAGGACGTTGTGGTTGTTGGCTTTACACCTTGTCAATTATACAAGTTTTTGTAGGTGGCATTGGAACGCGACTTTTCCATCTACTGGTACTGTTAATTGAAAGCTTTTGTTGGGCAGTCTAATATGGTTCTTAACCTGCAATAACTTACTAATCCATAGCATCTTCATACGTCTACTCCTAGCTCATGTCTTCTTTTGTTTTCTTTTGGTTGTGTCTAATAAATCAGAGATACTGTTTAAAAAGGTATTTAAAAAAAAATCAGAAAGAAACAGGCAGTCACTAGGATCCTATAAACTTCGAGTGTCTCCCCCTCCACCTTGCTGTTTTTTAATTTCAAGTGGTGAATTCTTAAGGACGTTCCTGCCACGCCCACACAAGTATTGTTGGCGGGTGGAGGCAAAATCATGTGTTTAAAAAGCCGTTTGGTGAGAATGACCAGTTTACAACTCTGCCAATACAAGTTTGACAGTTGATGGAACAGGTGGTCGATAAGACATATTTTGATTGGAAGATTAAAATCTCTTTGTTGTTTTTGATCCATATAAATGCCTATCTCGGAAGATTTTTTGTCATCTGACAAACAGGTGGAAGATATACATAAAAGTCTTGGGATTTTGTTGGTGTAATTAATTATTTTGTACCTTATCCTAGGTCTTCATTACACCTTAGTTAAGTTTACTTAGGGACCACATATGAGTTGTTGGAGATTTTCCACTTTTGGTGGACTTATCATGTTATCACTTTATCACTTCCACCTTTCGTGGACACATCATGTGATTCCTCTCCACCTTTTGTGGTGGTTATCACATTATCACTTTTCCACTTTAGGTGGAGTGATAATTTTTCACAGTTGTCTCATGTCATAAGATTACGACACTTGTCATAATATTATGCCCTCCTATGTTCTCACCTTGGCTATATAACCAAGGGGTCTCTACTACATTTGTACATTGATACAAACATTGTTTCTATTTGCATTATTGACATAATACAGTTTATTCTTGTCATATTGTTTCTATCTCTCTTATGCTTGTGCTTCCATTAGGCCTCTAGATCTTGGGTGGCTACCTTCATAGCCAATTTTTACATGGTATCAGAGCTATTGGAGTGCCTTTGGATTGCCATTTTAAGGAGATCTTGAGTGCAATCTTGCATTTTTTTCATAGAAATATCAGATTCTGGGGGGGTTCCATTTTTGGCTTTGTATTGTAGGTGCATTTTGTGAGCTTATTGCATCTGATCTGAGCTCACCATTGAGGTAGCCATATTTTCAGAGCATTTTCAGCCAAAAAGGACACTGCCATTGCGTCCAAAAGGGTCAAAAACCCTAAGATTGACTGTCAATTCATCAAAATCAAACAACTTTGCTCGGAGCCATTTGGAAAAAATTTCTCCTCCTCAGCCGTACGGATCGTCATCATTGTAGAAAATCGGTACATTTTAAAAAAAAATATTAGGAAAATTTTTGAAATTTTTTTTATAAAAATTTCATTTCAACATTTGTATGCAAATTTTTTGATTTGAAAAATTTAAAACTAGAAATTGCACCTTAGTGTGTAATGGGTATGTTGAAGAGGCGTGGAAGTTCAATTAGGCAATATTTTGGTCTATTTTTTGCATACATTTGTGCAGTACATGAGGTGAATTGGAAGGACCTCTGAATTTGGAATATAATTAGGTTTCATAGATTATATGAGTCAATATAATGTTGGATATATTTTGGCAATTTATTTGTACCTATAAAATAGTATGATAATATCTCCAACCTTAGCACTCAATATATATGAGTGCACAAAAAAATTCAGACATCCATCTCCATACGTAAATTTCAACACCCAAATTAAGCTTAGTTAGTTGAGTAGTGTTATCCCAACATTTCCATAACTACTTTATTATTTTCTTCAAATCCTCGTGCTCTTTCTTTTTTGAATACTCACACCTTACAAATTGTTTTAATTAGAAATTTTCATCACACCTAGAGCCACTCCAAATAGAAGACCCCAAATATGGTAAGTATAAAGAATGAATAATTAATCAAACAAAACATTCGAAACATCAAGATCACAAGGTGTATGACACCTACCCAGAAAAAATGTTACTCCTTTTAATGCACCAAATCTAAATGTTTGGGTAATAATAGTTCCTTCAATGTTTTGAAATGAGATAAGATGCTCGAATGTGTGTGGATGTGAAACAAATGTAATTAAATGCCTTTAAATAATTAATACATATCATCAAATTTTGCAAGGCAAGAAAATAAAGGGGATGAATTGGCCAAATTTTGAATTTGAGTTTTGAAAAGACAAAGGTCAAGTCCACAATCACAAGATCAACCTTGCAACTTTGAAAATGACCTTGGACAAGCACATAATCATATTGGATTGTATAATAGTTATATGTAGGTAAGTGTAAAGATAAATGTTTTAAATTCATCAATGAGACAAATTTAATATGATATATACAGAAAGATAAGGTGAAAATTGAATATGTAAAGATACTTATAATTTAAGAGTAGGTAAGATTAAGAAAATAAAATTAATTTTAGACAAAACAACATCATTTGTCAACATATTTCTACAAATGAATACAAAACTAAGTAAAAAAAATTGACACAATTATAGGCACGTTTTATGTAACATCAACATTAGCAAGAAAATGTTAAAATGTTTGAAACACTAAAATATATTATAAAGTGTGTGAAATATTCCTCTAAGTGAAACCCACTCCAACCATTCTTCTCTTACATGAAACAAATTTTAACAGAAAGTGAACATGTTTTGAACTTGTAAAATAAGTGAATTCAAACATAGGGGAGATAAGATTTTTAGAAGACAAAAATACTGAAATAAAGAGTCCCTGGCTAAGAAGACTTGCTAAAACTTGAATCTTAGCCCTGATGTCAACGCTAACTAACATACTCATTAGGTACAATTATAGTTTGGGAGAAGCTACCATTTAAGAGCTCTGCTAAAAGTGTGATCAAAATTCCAGTTGCCTGGACCCACATTGTACGAAGTTGACATTTTTTCTATCGCCGATGGTGTCTTTGAAGGGCAGGGTCTGTCTATCCAAGAACATGTTGCTCTACCAAATTTGGCTCCAATTGGGCGACATTGCTTGCCATATAGTCTGAGAGCCCTTTATTGAGGAATTGTCTATGCAGCCTTCATAAAGATACAATACATTTTTTATTTTTAATTAATTAATAAATACAGTTGAATGATCGTTTTGAAGGCTGCATAGACATTGCCCTTTATTGACACCACATGGATGTCCCTTCCTCCCCCAACGTTCGTCATGAGCATCAAATTGAAGTACGAATGCCCATTTATGGTGAACCAAAATCCTCCCTTGTGTTGGCAAGGCACCCTATAATAAACAACAAAGATATGTTAAGCCTAAGTCAGTCACAACAAAGAAAAAAAAAATGAATGCATTGCTTTGAAGATCTTAAGGTCATTTAGGATAAATTATGATAAATTTTGATCTTCCTTTTTTTTTTGCATAATGTAGTACATGAGGTTAGTTGGTAGGTCATTTAGTAAAATGATATTGTTTGTGTAAAAAGGTCTCAATGGAAAAGTGATAGCTTCAAATCAACTATAAATGAATCCAAACATGACTGAAATTTATATTTCAATTTTACTAATTTATAACTAATAAATATAGATGTTTTAGCCTTGATCTTTCTTTTGAATTGATGGTTGGAAATGTAATTGGCCTTCTATTTAAAAAATTTAATATGCTCATATGAACCGTGAAAATTATTGTCAAATTTGAGTATGAAATGTTCTAAGTTTCCTTATTCGATTGTTCATAAATAGAATTGGTGATCTTACTACTTGTATTTTGGGAGATTATAGATAAGTAAAATTCGGGGCAGGGGTAGCCAAACATTTTCTGCTAATCATCCAGCACGTCTAGAAATATGCAGAAGCTTCTCAAATAGAGACAGTGAAGATGGGGAGTCATTGAGGGACAAGAAGCTCACATGGTATTTTTTTCCCCCTCTATTTTGACTTCTATCTTGTCAAACTCAGATATTTTTGCTAAGGTCTTCTTCTGTAATATATCCTCAAATTGATTATGATTGAATTTCTCTTATTCATTTATTCAGCTGAACAAGAAGCAACTAGGCATTTTTGAATGAGACTCCACAGTAAAAAATGGAGGGACAAGTTTCTATGAAAACATAAAAAGTTTGTATGTACATGAGTTACAATGAAAGTAGTTGTAAATATTAAACTGGTTTCTCCAAGGCAGCCAATATGGATATAATGAAGTTGGAGAGCATTGTACGAATTTTGGTAGCATTTAGTATTAGAACTGTATTGGGCTATGATTTTGTGTGCTGGCATCATCTATAGTTCAAGCTTTTTATGCCACTTTAAGAGTTACCCATGCTTGTGGTCCTCTTTCCGACTATCTGCATTATGTTGATCTTGATCTTAAAGGTAATTATTGTCTTACCAATCAAATCTTAGATGCCCTTTTTTATTAGGCAATTTATTTTAGACACAAATCAATCCCTATAATTCAGTTGTTCCATCTTTTGTTGCATGGATTTCTTCAATCATTATGGTCTAAATCTGGTCATTTCTTTAGCTTTGTTTATCACGAGAGTCTCACTCTTCCCCTTCTATCTATCCCTCTGCTTATCTCTCTCTTACCACATCTCTTTGAGGCATCTTGTCAAACACTTCGTGTGTCTTGTCTATGCTTCCACATTTTGCATACATGTCTACCAGGGAAGTTGTAACTACATCTGATTAACACCCTCTATCATTTTCGCTTTGGTGGATGTCCATACCCTGTTCCAAAGCCCTTATTTTGCACAAGCAGGGAGAATTGTGAAGTATGAATTGTTGCTTACAGCTGCTACCTGCTACAAAAGTGAGGTGTTCATTTTCCTCACATAAACCCTACCGGCTAGCAGGAAAATGCGAGCCAGTTCTAAGCATAGTTACCCACTTGCAGGTAGTATTAAAGGCATGCCAGAAAGTGAATTACATTTGGAACATCACCGTATGGTTTTCCTACAGTAGTGGTTTCCTAAAATGCAACTTGCAGAGCCCACGTAAGATGCAACTTGCAAAGGCTGCATAAAATGTAACTTGCAGTTTGATATTTTTTCCCACAAAGTGTCGTATTCGTAAATAAAAGACCCGCAAGGAAATTAAAGGACAAGATGACTTTGATTGTTGGCGAGGTTTATTGATAACAATGAGCCGGTGATTAAGCATTTGAGGTTGATCAACTTCATATTAGATACGCCTTCGGCATAAAAATTTAAAAAAAAAAAAAAAAACAATCTTTTTTTAAGTCTGTTTTGTAGACTGTACCTGCACCCACAGGGTACACAGGCACCCAAGTGGCAGGCGTCCGGTAAAACTTACCGACAGATTCAAAATTGGCACCGGCGACCAAACAATCGGAGAATAGATTCCACCGGTGAATAAATCCAGCACAAGTATGAAGATTCTGAGGGAATCTATGAATATTCCCTAGGCCAACGATTCCTCGGTATATTCTATCGCTGACAGTACAAGGAATATTTTGGAAAATTTCCGGCAGGGGCGACAACGGTCGTGATGACCAAACGACCATCAAATTTAATGTCATAGATTACTGATGTCAGCACTGCATCAGTGTCATTTTGAAAATTGGCAGATCCTCTTCCATTTGAGTTTTTGATTTTGCAGTTCATCTTCAGAGGCTCATATCTTGCTCCTTTTGACTCCTTTTTTCGAGCAATTTGTTTTGATTTGGGCTAATTTTTCGTGCTCTACATGCTAATGTGATTGGTTTTTATTTTTGATGCACGGATTTTCTAGAAAATTCAGTTTCTCACAGCTATAGCTAAGTTGTCACCATTTTTGCAACTTCCGGGGCTCTGTTCAGGCTCATATGAACTCCTTTTCAGGTGCCTTTTTTCTTGAAAGTGTACGATTTTTCCTGAATTTCATAGTGGTGTTATCAGTTTTTAGTGATTGTGATCATAAATTATACTTTCAAAACTTGGTCATTTTTGGCCTATTTTGGCATTTGTAAGGACAAGATCTCAGTTTGGTCTTTTGTATCAATTATTTGAGTCTATTGTTGCCTATTTAAGGCTGTTGTAAAACATTGAAAATCAGAAGCCCACTTTGCTTGGCTTGCAAGTGGCCATTGTAAATGCACTAAGTATAAAGTGCCAAATCATCATTTTGGGGGGGGTTCTTTGATTGAGTGAATTTGGGGGATTTATTGTGTGATTGTGCCTCTCTCTCTCTTGTTCTCTTTGCTGCTATGGGTTCTCCTAAGTTTCCTTTGTTAACTCGACATAACTATGCTTCTTGGAAAATTGATGCTTGGAGTAAGTTGATGGAAAAAGGATTAACTCATTATATTGATGGAACTATTGTTGCACCATCTGATCCTAAAACTTATCCTAATGCTCATTTGGATTGGCTCACTAAAAATACTATGGCTCTTGGAACATTGAGGAAATATGTATCAAAAGATCTAATATTTCAAATTGAAAAGTGTAAAACAATTCAAGAAGCTTGGGAAAAGTTTGGTCAATTGTATGGCCAAGTTGATGAGATTAGAGGTTATCAGCTTGACAATGATCTCACAATGTTAGATCTTAAGAATTTTGATACAATCCAAGAATATGTCACTAAAGAAAATGAGTTAAGAGAATAACTTAAGGATTGTGGAATTGATAAAAAGGATGCACAATTGGTCTACAATTTGTTGGGAAAACTTCCATCAGAATATGCAGCATTTGTTTCTAGCTTCCAAACTCATCGCTTGATAGTGGGTAGTTCTTTCAATCTTCCATCATTTGATGCATTCACAAAAATGTTGATGTTAGAGCAAGAAAATTTGATAAGCATGGGGATTCTCAAGTCTTCCAAGTCCAAAGATTTGGTGGTTAATCAAGGGAATCAAGGGACTCAAGGAAAGGGTTCCAATAAGAAGCAGAAACAGTTTAAGCCAAAGAGACAACAAGATAAAGCACAATCATCCTCTCCACAACAAGGGAATTCTTCACCTTCTCCTAAGAAGGGAAATTCAAGCAAGAAGGAGAGACCAACTTGCTCATATTGCAAGAGATTTGGTCATGATGAGCATCATTTCCATACAAAGCAAATAGATGAGTTGACAAACATCATCAAGAAGAAAAATATCAATTTTCTATCCGCCTATAAGAAGAAGGATTCATCTCCTTCCACTTCCTCACAATCAAAAGGCAAAGGGCAAGCTTTTATGGCTACTATAGGTTCTTCAAAACAATGGATACTTGACTCAGGTGCTACTCATCACATGGGTTCTACAAGGGAGCAGTTTTCTTCTTTGGAGCCATCTAAGGTACCTCACATCTTCATAGGTGATGACACTCAAGTGGAAGTTGAAGGAAATGGTTTGGTTGTCATGGATGATGGAACATTTGAGGATGTTCTCTATGTTCCTAACTTGAGCACCAATCTTCTTTCAATCTAACAAATCACTCACTTTGGAGATGGCAAGAAAGTTGAGTTTCTACCAGATTCAGTTGTTGTCAAAGAACTTAAGGATGATGCCTTGGTTGCAGTGGGACAAGCCAATCCCAACACATGGCTTTACTCATTTTCCCACTTTATTCCTAAGTCTCCTTCTACAGCATTGCTCACTCATTCAAATTCAGATGGTAAGCTATGGCATGAGCGGTTTGGACACCTCAATTACCGCTATCTTCAACAGCTTAGCTCCAAGGATATGGTTATAGGACTCTCTCAAATCAACTTTTCAGAAGGTGTTTGTTCAGGTTGTTCCTTGGGTAAGCATCCAGAAGAGAATTTTGACAAAGGGAAGTCTTGGAGAGCTTTGGAAGTTCTTCAATTAGTTCACAGTGATGTAGCAGGTCCATTTCTAGTGCCCTCATTCAGAAAGGCCCGCTATGTCCTCACCTTCATTGATGAATACTCTCACTTCACTTGGGTCTATTTTCTTGTTCACAAGAGTGAAGTGTTTGACAAATTTCTAGCCTTCAAGGCTCATGTTGAGAAGCAATTAGGGAAGCAAGACAAGATTCTTCGCACAGACAATGGAAGGGAATATGTGAACAATAGACTTGAGGAATTTTGTACACTTGAGGGGATTGATCTTCAACATTTAGTTGCATACACCCCACAACAGAATGGTGTTGCAAAAAGGAAGAATAGAACCCTTAAGGAGATGGCTAGCTGCATGATTTATGCGCGTTCTCTTGGTCCTCAATTTTGGGAAGAAGCTTTTAGTTGTGCCACTCACATCCAGAATTGAGTTCCTCGTAAGTCTTTGAAGGTTATGACTCCTTTTGAAGCTTGGTGTGGTAGAAAACTAGTTCTAAGACATTTCAGAGTTTTTGGTTGTCCAGCTTGGGCACGCATACCTCTAGAGAAGCGTAGGGCATTGGAACCTCAGAGTAGGCCTTGCATCTTTGTTGGATATCCTGAAGGGGTTAAGGCATACAGACTTTTGGATCCAGAGACACATGAGCTATTCATTGAGAGGAGTGTTCACTTTGAGGAAAGCTCTCCTAGCTTGGCCTCTAATCCTCCTCTTCCTTCCTCCATAGTGGAGAGCGATGATAGTGACTCAAATAATGATTCTCCCTCAACTATGACTCGCAGGATCACACCTTTGTAGGGTCCACTTGCAGTTGAGGAGCCTCATCCTTCATCTCCTACTAGACCTCATTGGGCTCGACAGACTCTTGAGTCAGTAGGTTCTCTTGTTGGGGATCCTTTAGATACTCGAAGGACTTGGTCACAACATCAGGATTTTCCACATGATTTTATTGCTACTGCTTCTTATCCATAGTCCTTCAAGGAAGCATCAGGAGTTCCAGAGTGGGATTCAACAATGGAGGAAGAGTATAGTTCCTTGATGAGGAACAACACGTGGGATTTAGTTCCACTCCCCAAGGGGAGAACGATGGTTCGATGTAAGTCGATCTATCAGACCAAGTATGTTGTGGATGGAACTGTGGATAAATACAAGGCTCAACTTGTCATGAAAGGTTTCTCACAGATTCCAGGTGTTGATTACACAGAGACCTTTGTACCCGTTGCTAAGATGAACTCCATTTGCTTGACACTTGCTATTGCTGCAGCTCATGGTTGGGTTGTACATCAGATGGATGTGAAGTGTGCATTTCTTCACGGGGATCTTCATGAGGAGATTTACATGGAGCATCCGCAAGGATTCATATAGGATAGTTCTTTGGTTTGCAGATTGAGGAAGTCTCTTTATGGCCTCAAACAGGCCCCTAGGGCTTGGTATGCCAAGATGGATTCCTTTCTTCTCTCAGCAGACTTCACCAGGTGTCATTCAGATCCGAATGTCTACATTTTGCGACAAGGTGACTCTCATTTGCTACTTGTGCTCTATGTTGATGACTTGATCATTACAGGGAGTACCTCATCCATCATTGGCAATGTCAAATCTGCTTTGCAGGACAGATTTTCTATGAATGACTTGGGCCTTTTGCACTATTTTCTTGGGATTGAGATCACTCAGTCAGCTTTTAGGATCTCTCTTTCTCAGCCCAAGTATGCCCTTGATCTTCTAGCTCAGTTTGACATGGCTGATTGTAAGCCTGATCCGACTACCTTTCTTTCAGCAGTCAAGATTGAGGCTGAGTGTTCTACTCCACTTGATGCCACTTTGTATCGTCAAATTGTTGGGAGTCTCATCTACTTGACTCACACATGTTTTGATATCTCCTTTGCAGTTGGCATGGTTTCACGCTTTATGCAGGAACCAAATGAGCTTCATTGGAAAGCAGCCAAATGTACCTTGCATTACATACAGGGTACACATCATCATGGGATTCACTATGCAATAGGTACAAGACTTACCTTGGTGGGATATACAGATTCTGATTGGGCTGGCGATGTTGATGATCGTAAGTCCACTTCTGGCTATAAATTTCATCTTGGTTTTGGCCCCATTTGTTGGCAGAGTAAGAAGGAACATGCTATTTCTCTTTCTTCGACTAAGGCTGAGTATCGAGGGGCTATTAATGCAGCCACTGAGGCTATTTGGCTTCAGAATATTCTCACTTAGTTTGGCTTCATTGTTCCACATCCTTTAGTCATTCATTGTGATAATCAAAGTGCCATCCAGATCTCAAAGAATTCAGTTCACCATTAGAGGAACAAACACATCGAGATTCATATGCACTACATCAGGGAGCTGATATAGGAGCAAGTCATTTATTTGCAGTATTGTCCTATAGCGCACCAAGTTGCAGATATCTTCACCTCTCCTTCGCTGAGAGTACATATCATCATTTATGAGCTCTCTTGGGGGTGCAGGATGTTTTATCTAAGGGGGTCACATGAATTCTTCATTCTCTCTTATAGGGGGGCTTTTTCCTCTTCTCGGGGTTTTGTCCTTCTCATCTATTTGAGAGCTTTTCTTCTTTTTCATCACTCTTTTGGGGGGGAGTTTTTTCCCACGTGGTTTTCTCCTTTTCTCTGCTTTATGAGAGATTGCATTGAATTTGTACATGGGTACCTAACATGGCCTAGTTGTCAGGACCCATCTTGCATTGTGTACATTCTCCCCAAGTTGCACTTAAGGGGGGGTGTTGGTGTAATTAATTATTTTGTACCTTGTCCTAGGTCTTCATTACACCTTATTTAAGTTTACTTAGGGACCACATATGAGTTGTTGGAGATTTTCCACTTTTGGTGGACTTATCATGTTTTCACTTTATTAGTTCCACCTTTCGTGGACACATCATGTGATTCCTCTCCACCTTTTATGGTAGATCAACCTTTTCCAGTAGATCCACCTTTTGTGGTGGTTATCACATTATCACTTTTCCACTTTAGGTGGAGTGATAACTTTTCAAAGTTGTCTCATGTCATAAGATTATGACACTTGTCATAATCTTATGCCCTCCTATGTTCTCACCTTGGCTATATAACCAAGGGGTCTCTACTACATTTGTACATTGATACATACATTGTTTCTATTTGCATTATTGATAGAATACAGTTTATTCTTTTCATATTGTTTCTATCTCTCTTATGCTTGTGCTTCCATTAGGCCTCTAGATCTTGGGTGGCTACCTTCACAGCCAATTCTGATAGAGTTTATGACTTTCAAGTGTCTTAAGTTTAATGCTGGATATGGTGTGATTTAGTAGGTAGTACGCTTCATTTAATACCATTTTGAATAAACCATTTCAAATGTGTGGATTAATTTATGCATGGCGTCCTAAATCTATATTTAATTGGTAGTCTAAATCTCGTATTCATTGATTTGTTTAATGCATTTGGAAATATGTCATTTTGTATATGTTTGGTTTGATTTCATTGATATATAGCTCATTTTGTAGTTTGCATGTGGGGGGACAAAATGAAAGTTTTGGGGTTAAAACTCTCAAGGATGGGTAACTCCTTGAAGATGAAAAATTTCACTTGCCAAGTGAAAATAAGAGTGTCAATAGGTATTTTATAGAAAAGTAAAAATAGCATAAGAATGCAAGTGAATTGTGAAAAGAAAAATAATCCAATTGTAAAGAATCTATTAAAAAAAAAAAAAACCCAATGAACAAAGAATAAATGACAAAGCACAATAGCTACCACAATTTGTTTGGATATATGTTAGTGGGCCATATGTTTTTAATTACACCTTGAAATGGCTTAAGGAGCCCTTGGATTAACGGATATCATTGAATGCATTAGATTTTGAAAGCATATTTGTTATGATAAATTATCATTGATGAATCTCTTTTCTAAATTTTTTACTTTGTAATGTTTATAGGTTGACATCAAGGTTGAAATCAAGGTGGACATTACAAGTTGAGTATCCGAATTAAACGAAGGAACAAGGTTGACAACGAGGTGTTGAGATTGTGTTCAAACAAAAACAAAGGTGAATAGAGTGGACTTGGAGATTTTCATGAAATCGAGATTTGGAAAAAGCATTTTTTAATGCTTATTTTCACAATCTTCGAGCGTCCATTTTTTACTCTCGTTTTCTATTTTAAATTGACTCACTTTTCAATTTGGGCTTTAAATCAACAACTGATTTGATCTTTTCAAAGCTGGTTAAAAAGAACCTTAGAAATTTACTAGATTTCGATTTGGATTTAAAATTGAACAAGGAAAAATTCAGATCTCATTTGGTGGTTTTAAAACAAACTCATCACTGCTTTATGGCTTAAAATGAACAAGTGTTTGTCTTGTTTTGCAATCTTTTTCACAAATTAACAAAATTTAAAATGTGTATGCGCTTCTCTTGCACTTCATAGTGATCTTGAGAATCAAAAGAATTTTGGTGATATTTAGTTGTCAAAAATATTTCCCTCACTTTTCGATTTGGGAATTTAAAATTTAACAAACTTGTTTAGTGTGAGAAAAAGGCATTGCGAGTGTTCTCTCTTTGTTCACGCAAACAAAGATGATCAAACTATGAATGCACTTACTCGCTATTGTACACCTTTAGAGAGCCTGGTTTGGTGGGAAAAAGTACTCACCCCAAGGGAACAACTCAACCGATAACGAGCTAAACCCCAAGCTATTCCCAACCGGTATACAGATTTGAATGGTGAGGAAAGTTCATCATTATACGAGCTCCTACAGACAAGCAAGTGATACTCTTTATATGGGTTGATCTTGCCTTTCATGTGGCCTTCTGAATGGGTACCCTGATTACAAACCAATTTGTAGACGACCAAATCCTTATCTATTTTGTTGGTGCAAAAGGTCATGTCCTTTGAAGCCATCCCACGTTACACATGCGGTTTTGTTGTAGAGATGAAAAGTATGCCATGGGAGATTCATGGGTACTGATGCTTGGTTGACCCGAGAAGTGTGTGTACTGTGAGGGGGAGCCTGTGTGGTCAAGCATCTAGTCATCCACATAAAATATGCGCAGCTAGATTCATCCAAGTGGGAACCCAAAAAAATATTGTCTCTTCAGCCTATGGTTGTACATGTGCTTGGAAATACTTTGTTTGGATTTCAAAACATTGGAAAACAAACATTCATAGAGAACTTAAGAATTTCAAACCCTTTGGAGGAAGCAAATACCCTTGACAAATCTAAGTGCTCTTGCTTTCCCTAGGGATTCTATCCTTATAGGTTTCTAAGTACTTAGGTTAAATCGTCATTTGTTTTCACTAAGGTCAACCTAGGGAACTATGCTCTTGAAACCTTGATTTTCACATAATGGACCTTGTGGAATGAAAAGGAATGAAGACAGAGACATTTAGTTTGAAACTTTAATCAAAGAACTGTTTGTGGTAAAAAGAATCCATTAAGCAAAAATAAAAGACAAAATTGGATTACACATGAGTTTTCTAAAATGATTTCCTTCAAGACCAAAATCCCAAAACCAAAGTTCAAGAAGCTAAGTCTGAAAGCTCGTGAGGAGAACCTTAAGAGAATTTTTGAATTCAGAGAAAGATTGGCTTACAACTTTTACAAAAAAGCTTCGAGAAACGATCCTGAGTTGTACGAGTTCTACTATCAATAGAATCCCAATTTTTTTGAAAGGTTTGATTTCCTCCCATAGGAAGTATAGCGTGTTCTTCAAAACCGAGGTCTTG
Source organism: Sequoiadendron giganteum (assembly GCA_007115665.2). Lineage (NCBI taxonomy): Eukaryota > Viridiplantae > Streptophyta > Pinopsida > Cupressales > Cupressaceae > Sequoiadendron > Sequoiadendron giganteum. The sequence continues at coordinate 103,821,605 of CM021105.1, read as the reverse complement.
TAAGAAGAAGTGTCATCTAGGTCAAGTCTAGGATCAAATTTAGTCACTTTCATCCATCTCTCAACCGTCGAAATCAGTCAAAAGTCACCTCACCAACAACTCTTGGAAACTTTGTAAACATCCTTTTATGCTAAACTTCCAGGCGAAATCAAATCACTCTTGTTTGACTTAACACATCTAGTCAAACCATCATCTTGTGTACAAGTTTTCTCTAGGATAACACAACTTTCTAGGGTTTATGAGTTCATCTTGTTTGGCTTAACACACTTAGCCAAATTATTAAATCATCACCTTGTTTGACTAAACACACTTAGTCAAACTACCATCTTGTAGGAGTTCACTCTAGAATAAGACAACTTCCTAGAGTTTTACGATTACATTTATCACTCTTGTTTGACTTAACACACCTAGTCAAACCATCGATCCAATCATGATCAATCAAATCAAGTCCTAAAAAGTTTAGCATTTCCTTCAAAGGTTCTTTAAGAGTTCCATTCATCCATATCACCCATCTTTCGTTATTGCTTTGATCCTTCAATTATCCTAGTTTTTCGCTTCTTTGAACCTAAGGTTTAGACCAATCTAAAGGATTAGAGGTTCATCTCTTACATTCTTGAAAATTGATCTTCATTTTATGGTTCAAACTCACTCTCAACACAAGAAGGACATGGAGAAAAACAAAGAAACATCCATTTCAAGTGATTTAAGCCAAACTGAAACAACTTTGAATCCGACGATAACAATTGTACTCCCAATCAATCCTCCTCAAATGCCTCAAATTTCTCAAGAAGAAGGTCATATTGAGGACATCACTGAAAATGGGATGACTCAATCATAAATTCTAGAAATGGTGCAAAATCTTGAAAGTCACCTAATTGTCAGTGCCATGCTGAAATTGTACCCATCCCAATACATTCTTGAGTTAGCAAAAGAAGGGGTGAAACTCCCTTCTAACTTTGACATCAGCACTATTGTGGAGGGATCTCTTGGTATCATACCTCCATCTACATCCATGCTCCCACTTCAAAATTTCACTCAAGACATCCTCCAGGTCATATCATCTATTGCTTCAACCCCACCAGCTATTAACAAGGGAAGTGCTATGTTTCGAAAACTTCAAAAATATTGCCTTGTGAACAACCGAGGATTGAATGCGGGTGCCACATCAGAACAATCCATACCGATGAATCCACTGCACCCTTACGTCCCACTCACATTTCATGATCATACCGATTCATCCTCATTTCACACAATGCCAAATTATCCTCTCGACATCCAAACTTCTCTCTCTATCTCGCAAGGCGAAGATGACTTGTTTGGAGTAGGAGGAGTCTTGGATCCCTCATCATCACTTTCAAGGATTGCACCACCTGTCTTTCCACCATTTTCACCCTTGCCACTTGCATCTACATCATCACTCAGGTTGGGTCTCCCTCCTCTGCCCATCATCAACTTTTCAAATCAGGACGGTTTATCAAATCAACCAACCCTGTCATCTATACCACAACAACAAATCGCGTCTGTCCAAACAACAAAAAAAATCAATGCATCTGTCATTCCTCAAAGCATGGTCTCTGAGGGACCAAGCACCTCAATCACACCATCCATAGCTCAAACTTTGATCACTAGCACAGTCATTCCGCTCATCACAATGGTTGGCGTTCTTCCAAATCCATCGCCATTACCACCAAGGCACAATGTGACCAATTCATTCACCATGACGTTGCAAGCTACCCAATAAAAGGCACTTCAAAATCATTAGGCCACACAATTAGCCTCTCAGTAAGTGCAAGTGCAATTAGCTGCACAATAGGCACAACAAGGTGCACAAATCCAAGCCTTGTTACAATAGAAACAAGTTGAACAAGCTGCACAGGCAACACAAGCCACTCAAGCCGCTCAATCCACACAAGCTACACAAGCCACACATGCCGCTCAGATGGCATAAGAAATCCAAAAAGCACATGCTCAAGCGCAAGCGCAATTCTAATCTCAACAAGTGCAAGCGCAAGCACTTTACCAAGCGCAGTTGCAAGCACAAAAATAAGCATATCAGCAAGATTTGCAAGACTACCAATTACAACAATCATACGACCAACAACAAGAATTGTTGGCGCAACAACAACATGACCAACAACAAGTGTTGTTGCCACAGCAATAGTAACAAGAACAACAACAGGTGTTCTTGGCTCAACAACAAGCACAAACATCACTTGCACAACAAAACTTGCAATAGAATCACATCAACATCCCATCAGTCAATCCCATGCCCCAGAACGTATTCACTCCACCTCCTGATCTACACAGTGTTGGACCTCCAATCAGCAAAAACAACCAGAACACCGGGAAACTTGTGTCCCTATCCATTCGACAAAGATCTCACAATGGTACCATTCCCAAAGGGATTTGAAATCCAAAAATTCGATAAGTATAATGGGATGGGAAACCCTGAAAAATCACATTAGGGAATTTCAGGTGCATTGCATGGAAGTTGCATATGATGACACATATCTAATGCAAATTTTCCCTTGGAGTCTGACTAGTCTTGCCATTGAATGGTTTTCTCACCTACCCATAGGCATTAAAACATTCCAAGAAGTTGTGGAAGTATTCCTTAAAAATTATGCCTTCAACATGGGTGCATACGTTAGTTTGGAAGAACTATCAATGCTCAAAAAAAGAAAAGGAGAGTTGTTCACATCCTTCTTGCAAACATGGTGATCCAAGGCCAATCAGAGCAAGTGGACCATGCTAGAAGAACAACAAGTTTGCACAATCATATCCAATCTAGACGAAAACTTGGCGTTCTACTTAAAAATGCAATGCATCACATCATACGATCAATTAATCCCAAAGGCGCTCAACATCAAAAGCCTTACTGTACGAGGAGGCACATCAACATTCACTCTGCCATAGGATAATTGTTCGTTCAACAATTACAATGACAAACCTCGAACATGGTCAAAGAACAAAAATATCACAAACGATGATGTGGTTGACGCTAAAGTGATCATCAGTGCCCCAAAGCAAAACATCCAAACCCATCATCAATCACAAAATCATAATCACAATAATGTGTAGACTAAGGCAGTAGTAGCACAACAACAACCACTTCCCAACAATCAAATCAACAATTTGAACAATCAAGGAGGACCATCTCTTTGAGGAAAATACCCTCCCAAGCCAAAGTTCATGGCTCTTGGGGAGTCAATCGATTCAATCATGAAAAATTTGGTCAATGAGAACATCATCAAGGTCCCAACCCATGATAATTACAACGAACCCCAGGTGAAGCCACCTTGGTACAATGAAAACCTCCTGTGTGATTATCATAAACTCAAGGGACATACGACTGCCAACTGTATGAAGTTGAAAAGTATCATTCAAGACCTCATCAAGGATAAGATCATCAACCTTGAGCAACCAGCCAATAATCAAGACCTCAAGATATACACCAATCCAATGCCAAATCATAATCAAGGGAATAATAAGGGAAATAACAAAGGGAAGCAAAAGTACACTAGCACAAACCTTGTTTATGAGGAAATCATCGCATGTGTAGATGAAATGGTAACCGTTATCAATGTTAGAGGAGCCGACGATGATTGTGGAGTCACCACACATGGTAGAAAGGTCACCCTTATAGGGGCACCATCTAAGACCCCCACTTCAAACACAAAATCCGTTCCCTATGACTATAATGTCATCGACCAACTGAAAAGAACTCTTGCACAGATCTCCATCATGGAGCTGTTAAAAATTTCCATTGCACATAGACAAATTCTTGATGAAGTGTTAGCAGCATCCACCGTCTCCGCCACCCTTGACACAAATCAGTTTCAGGCTATGGTTGGAAATATCATAACCTTGAATCTCCTTACATTCTCTGACCAAGACTTCCCTCCACAACCATCTCATAAGTGCACACTTCACCTTCAGGTGATGGTCCATAAAAAGAAAGTTAAAAGAGTCCTCGTGGATGGAGGTGCTAGCCTTAATATTTTCTCTCTCAAACTTATAAAGAACTTGGGATTCGCTGAGGATTCCATTAACAAGAATAAGAGCATTACAATAAGGGCATATGATGATCAAGAAAGAGTGTCTCAAGGCACTATTAAAATCTCCATCCAAGTGGGACTAGAAACCATGGAGACTACTTGTCAGGTCCTTGATCTCGACTTACCATATAATATCCTTCTTGGTCATCCATGGATCCATGGAATGAAAGTAGTGGCCTCAACATATCATCAATGCATAAAATTCCTATACCAAAACAAGGAGGTCACTATACATGGGGATCCTGAACCATTCACCTATTGCAAAAACTTGGAAGCCAAGTTTTATAAAATCCCCCAAGTACCAAAAAATGATGTAGGCCCATCCACTGCATACATAGACCCAACTAACCTCGCCTCCACCTCTACAAAAGAGACACCCGCCATCCACAACATATCTAAAATCAAACTCATGATCCAGGACAATGGATGCAGAGAGTACATAATGAAAAAGAACGCATTTTTTGTGGGAGAGTTACCACAATCTCCTAGGTTAGATGGGCAACCTCAATCAACTGAAACACCTATCCACACTGTAAGGGAAGAACCTTATGGATTCCACCATTGGGGGGATCTCATTAAGGAAAATGTGGATGAGGGGGACATCTCAAACACATTATACGAAGATGAAACACCTACCCCCATCCTACCCATGGATGAAACTAACAGAGGGTTGGAAATGATGTTTGGTATGGGCTATAACAGGAATGAAAGCCTTGGAAGAAACAGTGATGGACTATTGGAACCCATCATTATAGAAAGAAGAATGAGGAACCTTGGCCTTGGATGTACTCCTCTGAGTATAATAGTACATGGCATAGGTACTCCCAGTCAAGAAGTCAGATGCTCTCTTCAAGTCTCGACAACCACCCTTAGACTACCCATATCCACAGGCCTACCCCTTGACAACTTCACATTTGACATAACCGACGTTTCTAGTCGTGGTGACGATGATGATACCATAACCGGTATTCCCAAGATTTTTGAGAATTCCAATTTACTCATGATTAGTGCCTCACCCGTTGAGTCAAACCAACGAACCCACCAAATCACCTTAGTATACCCTCAACTCATCGATCATGACCAACGAGGACCACCAATTCTAGACTCATTCGAAAATGATAAGGCACTGTCAAAATTAATGAGGCTAAGGGATATAGTTCCATGTGGAGATCACAAAGTAGGATTTGACATCACTTTAGACACCCAAGAATATTACAGGGAGACGATTGAATTCTTTATTCGTAAAAGAAAAATATCGAGAATAAGCTCAAAGTTATTGAGTGAAAACCACACTATGGCACTCTCTAACCACAAAATAGTAAAAATAAAGGATGCATCCAATGGTGAAAACCTCTTTGAGGTGCTAGAGGATGAAGGATTCAATCTCCCCCCTACTGCATTACATCAAGAAAAATCAGCAGTCCTGGTAGAACAGTGTAATCCTGTTAACTTGGGAACGGAGGTGACACCACAAATCACCTTTTATTTCAAATCATTGCTAACAAAAGAACAAGAACTATTGGAAAAATTTCTAAAGGAAAGAAAAGTAAACTTTGCATGGACCTATGCCGACATTCCAGGTCTGGATCCGAAAGTGGTGGTACATCATTTAGCTATTTACCCTAGAGCGAAGCCAATTAGAGAAAAGTTGAGAAAGATGCATCCCCAGATAGCCTTGCTAGTCAAGGTAGAGTTACAAAAGCTCCTGGATGTTGGCTTCATATGCCCGTTTGACTATCCAGAATGGGTATCTAATATTGTACCAGTCTCAAAAGCAAATGGGAGCATCCGCATCTGCACTGACTTCGGAGACCTCAACAAAGCATGTCCCAAGGATGATTTTCCACTACCTAACATCGATATGATAGTGGACTTGACAATCAGACATGAGATACTATCACTAATGGATGGCTTCTTGGGGTATAACCAGATAATCCTTGCAAAAGAAGACCAGCATAAGACAACATTCACATGTCCTTGGGGCACCTACTACTGGAATGTGATGCCATTTGGGTTAAAGAATGCAAGGGCTACATATCAAAGAGCCATGACACTAATCTTCCATGACATGATACACAAAATGATCAAAGATTATGTGGATTACATATTGGCTAAATCAAAGAAGAGGCAAAACCACATAGCAATCCTAAGCGACATCTTTGACAGATTGGAAAAATACAAGGTTAGGTTGAACCCAAAGAAATGTGTCTTTGGGGTACAAACTAGAAAACTTCTAGGCTACATAGTATCAATGAGGGGGATAGAGGTGGATCCCGCAAAGGTTAAGGCAATCCTTGATATGGAAGCACCAAGAACACTTAAACAACTCAAAGATCTACAAGGTAGACTCTAGTCCATTCAGAGGGTCATAACACAGTTGGCAGACCAACAAATTGCCTATTCACATCTACTCCACAAGGGAGTAGCATACAAGTGGGATGAAAAATGTGATCAGGCATTTAGGAAAATCAAAGAATATCTACTCACACCACCTATATTGATACCACCCATTGTAGGAAAACCATTGATCTTATACATCTTAGCAACAACAGTAGCCCTAGGTGCTCTTTTGGCTCAACACGACGAGAATGGTACTGAAAGGGCTATTTATTACATCAGTAGGACAATGGTTGGCCATGAGTTAAGTTACATATTCATTGAGAAAGCTTTCCTAGCAGTAGTGTTTGCTTCATAAAAATTCCAACACTACACGGTGGCACATAAAATCAAGCTCATTGCCAAGACAGATCCCTTAAAATATCTACTATCAAAAGCTATGCTCACAAGAAGGATGGCTAAATGGGTCATGATACTATCAGAGTATGACATTGATTATGTGGAGCGAAAGGAAATTAAACGAAAAGTCATTATGAACCAGTTGGCAGAAGCTCCCATCTATGCAGAGAACCCGCTGATATCAAAATTTCCAGATGAGTCTATCTTCAATCTCAACATAGCTGATCACTGGAAACTATACGTCGATGGTTCCCATACACAACATGGATCAGGAGTTGGTGTGTTCTTGATCACCCCACAAGGCGATTGCATACCAAGATATTACAAGTTGGCGTTCCCATGCACTAACAACATCGCCGAGTATGAGGCTCTAACCATAGGTCTCAAGATTGCAACACAATGGTGAATCATGGAATTAAAGGTCTATGGGGATTCATAGCTTATCATCAACCAAGTCAATGGTGAATACCAAACTAAGGATGATAAGCTCACACCGTACAAGAAACTAGTGGAAAGCCTCAAGGAATCATTCATTGATATCATATTTGAGAAGATATCAAGGGCAAACAACAAAGCAGTTGACACCATGGCAATGATTGGATCCTTGCTAGATATACCTTGCAACATCTCAAAACATGAATTCTTGATAGAGTAGCTTCTCGTACCCACATTCGAGGTACCGGAGTCAAAATATGTGTGTGAACTCGTTGGTCCCAACGATCTTTGGTATCATGACATCTACACCTACCTGAGATTAGGAATCCTCCTAGCCGACATTACCTCGAACCTCAAGCAAACCTTTGTCAAGAGAGCCTTATGTTTTGTCATCCTAGGGGAAACTCTCTTCCGTAGAAGCATTGATGGAACCCTATTATGTTGCTTAAAACTTGAGGAATCCCTGACTGCTATGACTGAGGTACACAATGGCACATGCGGTTCACATTCAAGTGGTATGACCTTGGCCAAGAAGTTACTAAGAACCGGGTACTACTAGCCGACAATGGAAAGAGAGGCACATGACTTTGTCAGAAGGTGTCTACAATGCCAGCAGCATGGAGACCTCATTCATGCACTAGCTCAAGAATTACATCCTATTGTTACACCTTGGCCCATTCCCTAGTGGGGGCTCGATCTCATAGGTAAAATCGCACCCACCTCATCTAACGGCCATAAGTTCATCATCACCGCCATGAAGTATTTCACTAGGTGGGTCAAAGCAATTCCCATGACCTACATCACCGGAAAGCAAATATCCAAGTTTATCTTGAATTACGTTATTTGTCGATATGGCGTCCCTCAATCCATTATCTCTGATAATGGGACACCTTTCAAGAACTAGGATGTTCGTGACTTGTGCGAAAAATTCAAAATCCAACATCGCTTTTCAACTCCATACTATCCATAAGGCAATGGCCAATAAAAAGCTACCAATAAAACCATTCTGAAAATCCTCAAGAAAATAGTCAATGACTCTAGTCGTGACTGACATCTGCAGCTAAATCCCACCTTATGGGCCTACTGCATGCCAACATGCGCCACCCCATTCTCCCTGGTCTACAAATCAAAAGCCATCCTCCCTATCGAGATCGAGCTTCCATCACTAAGGATATCATTGCAAAACTACATCATAGATGAGAAATATAGGGTTATAAGACTGAATGAGCTGGAGTTACTTGATGAACAGTGCATGGATGCCCTCAATCATCTATAGGTCTATCAGAATTGCCTAAAACGTAGCTACAACAAGAAGATCAGGCAACACACCTTCCAAGTCGATGACCTTGTGCTAAAAGAGAACTAAAAGAATGTACCAAACCTACATAGGAAAGGAAAATTTGAGCTCAACTGGCTGGGACCTTTCATCATCACAACAAGTTATACGTTAGCGGCATATCAACTAGCAACACTAGAAGGCGAGCCTCTGCAGGAGCCTCTGAACAACTCTCATCTAAAAAAGTTTTATGCCTAAAATCTTGCAAGGTATAGAATAGGAAAAAATACAAAAAAAATTAGAAAATGTCCTGAAAAAATGGTTAGCTTGATGAAAACCTGGCAAACAGACATCTTGGTGACAACAAAAAAATCAAAAAATTCAAAAATCCAAAAAAAAATCAGATAAAGGATCGAAAAGAAGGAAAAAAAAAACCGTCCTCTAGTGAAAACCACTTTGGTGATGCTTTGGACAAGTACCTTGGTGAAAACCTAGAAAACAGGCATCAAGTCTAAATAAAGCACTCTCTATCCAACAGGATTTGCGTGACTCACTCATCCATTCCATCACATTTCATTAATCCTCCATCCACCCATTCGCTCACATCCATACCATAGCCTGAGTTGGTGTCCATATCATATTCCACCATAGTACTACTTGGCATATTCCTAAGGTCAGTTTGTCCTGCCTTTATCGAAGTAGTCTATCGCTTAAACACTGGGGGCATGTCCTTGAAACTGGTAGTGGATCAGATTTGTATATATCTTTTGTGCTCTTCCCAAAGTCATCAAAAAATCCAAAAAACATTAAAAAAATTCATCAAAAAATCCAAAAACATTCAAAAAATCCAAAAACATTCCATAAAGTCATCAAAAAATCCAAAAACATGTCAAAATATCAAAAAATCTTAAAAAATTCATCATTTAGTCTTGTCAGTCTTTCACCTTGTCCAAACTATGTCATCTCTAAGCTTGAACGTAGGCAAGGTTGATCTTTGATCATCCCCCGAGACATTTTTGTCAGTCCTTTAGGCATCCGTCACATTTGGCAATCCGCTTGCCCATTTAGTTTCCATTTTAGGTTGAGTCCTTTAGGCGTCCATTGCATTGACAATCCGTTTGTCCATCTTATCTTTTCATCAAGTCTGGCGCCAGTTGAACTACGTGGTCTCTGTGTGTATAACGTAGGCAAGGCTAATCTATGGATCAACTCCCGAGACCCCTAGGATAGGTCTTTAAGTTAGTCTCTTCATCATAAATCTTGAAAATACCAAAAACATTCATAAAACTCAAAAATACCAAAAACATTGGAAAACCAAAAAATCAAAACAACCTCAAAATATTTGAAAAACCCAAAATGGTGCACCCGTCTCATCTCGTTTTCACCTGTAATAAAAGTCACTCATAATAAATCAATCGTCACTTTCACCCTTTGATGAGTCAGTCAGAAGCAAGTCTAGTAGGTTCAAAAGTGAACACTTAATCATCAAAGTCTCAAAAGTCTAGATCAGTAAGCAAGAAAGTTGGTCAACTCAAAGTATCAATAGCTTATCACCCAATCAGTGTCACCAAAACCCTGATCACAACATGTCATAGGATGAAGCTTTCCCATGATGGACATCAACATCAAGTACCTCGCAGTAGTTTAGCCTTAGCTAGTGGAACGAAGAACATTAGCTTGTTTGTTTACTTTATCTTGGTCTTGTTTAGACTTACCTTATTTTGCGCTCATTCCAAGGACATCTCGATGATGCCTAAACATATCAGGTTTAGAGAGAAAGGAATGGGGCAATGATCATTATCTTTTTTATCTGCTATACTTGTTGGGTATCCTTATAAAATAACTTTGTCATGCATACTTTGTTTTGTTTGTAGGAAGGATGTTTTAGGAATTTTGTTGACAACATAAGAAGGCTTTCTTTCTTATGTTTTGACCCGAAATGTATAGAATATCTTAACTACATTCTGAATAAGGTTTTGTTCATCAAGTGTGAACAAGAGTACTCCTATTTGTTTGATGAGTCAAAGTCCATCACACTAGGCGCAACACCATCCTAGTTCTTAATACCTTGATGCATCGCACCTACGTGTGTTATCAAACATAAAGAAGGTTATGCTCTTTTCTCATCCTTGACTAAGCAATATATCATCATCATTCATCATCATATCCAATAAAGTCTTGATGACTAATAGACTTGTTGGACTTCTACATCTTCTTGGATTTTAGGGTTGATCCCTCTCATTCTTCTATCCTCCTTCGCGCTAACAATGCATCCATCCTGCATCCATCTTGCATCTTTCACAATCATCATAGAACAACATCATCCATCCTGCATCCATCTTGCATCATTCATAATCATCATAGCACAACTCATTTTCGTAATCATTTAAGTAGTCTAGGATAATATAAATTTGTTATTCTAAGCATCTTCCAAACATCTCATTTACATCATCATTATCATATAGATCATATAGTCTAACCATCCATACATTCATTTTGAACCTCTTTGTCGCGAGATCCACCTCAATCTTTTCGCTCGGTCTCTCGAGGGGGCAATGTACTAACATACTTCTTTTCATTGGTGCATCTGAAAGAATCAAATTTTTTTTTAATTTCGATGTCAGCGACATCATTCTTTGAACCAATGCAGCAAGTTCATTGTCTCAAAGAGGGGGAAAATGTAGACATAAAAAATTAACATTATTGATCAAACATCACATTTGATCATTCTTTCCTCTTAATTAATTAAATCAAATTAATTAATTAAACCTCCTAAAGTCTCGATTTAATTAAATCAGATATATTTAATTAAATATCTAATATCCTCTCACTTTGATTTATCCTAACCCATAAATTTAAATCAAAGTGTCACAATCAACTAAGCACTAGCTTAATTAGTTAAATCCCTAATTAATGCTAAGACTAACCCATGTCCCATCCACTTGCACAATAAATCACTTAATTTGATTTATTAAAACACCTATTTTCTCTCATTAACTCTCATGTTTGACTTTTTTGGCCAAACACAATTCCCCCCCAAAACCCTCAACCATATTCATTTATTGCAATTTTCAAATTTGAAATGGGCACAACTTGCACAACCATGGGCCAATCCCATTGTGACAAGTGGCTCTCTCTCATTTGATGGGATTTAGTCCCACATTGTGCAATCTTGGCTTCTCCTCTATCAACTTCTCCTATAAATTCAATACATTTGAAGGCATCCTCATTATAGGCAACTTGAGTTCATGAGCATCTCATTGTCTATCATCTAATTGGCTTGGAAAGGGTTGGGAAAGGGCTCTTTCACATATTCAAAGAGCACCAATCCATCATAGAATAGGTATCTAACATGTTTTCTTGATTTCAACTAAGTTTGTTTGCTATGTCATTTATCATGCATGTTAGATTATTCTATGGAGATGTTGATAATTTTCTTTGTTTAGAATGCCAACCATACTAAGATGGGTGTGTGTGTGTGTTGAAGGTTTTTTAACCAAATTGCAGATTTCACCATCTACAGGTCCAGGTTAAAATCTCAGGTCGAGGAGCTCCTGTGTCAAATTCCATTGCTTCAGAATTCAATTCGCTGCCCTCTACAACCCTGACCTTGCACTAACTTTAGTGAATCCAAAAAATGTGTTTATAAAAGGGATATGTGGGAACAATGAAATTAGTTAACGTGAATCAAATGATATTAATGTTTCAAAAAGAGCACACTCATAACCTAGTACAAAACTTAGAATGTGTGATTTTTTTTTAATGCAGAAAGGGTGTAAACACGTCATTTGACTGACGGTGTAAAATGGTTTGAGAGAGAATGGAGGCTTGGGATATTCTTAAGGCTTTGGAGAAATCCTATGAGTTGGGTTGGAGGAAGGTGATTTATGAAACATATTCTTCATGGAGGAAGGGGGCATGGAACGGGTTGGATTGGGGTTAGTTAGATCAAGATAAAAGTCAAACTTTGTTTTAGACTCTCCATAAGGATCAAAATGTTTAGTTTTGTGTTAGGGCTAGATTGTTTCTTTCTTGATTGTGGTATTTATAGATAGGGTTGTATCTTGGTTCCCCTTTGCACGTATTCTCATTGGGACACGACTTTGGTGTATTTCTTGATGACTATGGTCATCTGGTACTCTTTCTATATTTGGTGTATTTAGTATATAATTTTTCACAAAAAAATTATGGTGGTGTTCTTGCTCTACGAGAAATTTAGGACATTACAAATATATACATATGTAAACAAAATATATACACATGCATACATAAAAAACATATACAAAAATATATAATTAAATAAATATGTATATGTATATATGTAAATAAAATATGAGCATACATAAATAGAATCTAAATGTGTATAGATATAATTTTACATAATATATATGTAAATAAATAAATAAAATGTATACAATACATAAATAGAACATAAACATACATAAACAAATTGAAAATATATAGAAATATAAATAAAACATATATATACATAAATAAAATATGTATTGGTTGATATTGATTATAGAAATTATGTATTGTGAAGTTTAGATTTTTTTGGGGAAATATACTAGTCAGTAAATTAAACAAGATCAATTTTCCTTGTTTTGTTCATCTATTATCCATTGCTTTGAAATCATTATCCAGATTCAGACGTCAAATTACATAAACTCTGCTACTCTTATTACGAATCTGTAAATTCACTTGTGTATATCCCTAATACATTTAACATTATGATTGCATACCCGTTCTAATTTGAATTTGAATAGCACCATACTCGTTGCAAATTGAATTTGTATAGCACTTTTATTTTCATTCATTTTTTGACACTCTAAGCCCTGCTTTTTTACCTTGAAAGTCTACCTCTATTCTCTTCCAACTCTTGGTTTCATATTCCTTAAAATGTTACAAAATGTTCATTTCAAGTTTTGAGTTATGTAATTTTACATAGGGTAATTTTATATTCAATAGTAAAGTTTTTATTATATATTCGTTAAGATTGATTATAAAAGTTCGTGTAATGTGAAGTTTTGACTTTTGGGGGAAATATAGCTTTTTAGAAATTTATTTTAAATCATAGTAAAGGAGAGTAGAGGTCAAGTAAGCAAACATGCTCATTCAAAATCAATCAGTCATTAAGTTAGTACGAGGACCACTTCTATTGCAAAATCACATCCTTTGGCTAGTATTTTGTTTCATCGATAATTTGTTGACATATTAACTTCTTAAATTTGAGATTAAAGTGGGTTAACTTAGGATTTTTAAGAGGTAAGTGATGATGGATGTTTTACAACAATTTCCTTACTATCGGTAACCCATTTTGGCCCTCATATAAGGCTTGTGATCTATCCAACTATTTTCCACATTATTCTTAGTTAACTTTCGTAACTTATTTTAGCCTCCTAGGAATGTTTTTATTGCCTTGGTTATTTGGAAACGTGTCTTGGTTAGTGTCATCATCCATGACAAGTGATCTAGCTGATTGTATTATTGATCATATGAGGCATAACTAACTTCACCATTCAATGACGATGGTATCAACTTTATTTAGAATTGTTACTTGTGATTATAAACCAATATAAGAGTTTTTCCTTGGTTATTTCTAAAATAAAAATTCCTCCCTTGATTGTGTATATACTTGTAAATAAGAAAATTTGTCTACACAACTTCGAATGTTCTAGGGTAAATAAACTTCACTAAAGGAAAATAAATTACAAAAAAATTATTGTAGAGATTGAAGATTACAAAAACCACCAACAAACTATCCTAATTATTTGGAGTGCCCTATTGTTCTTCTATCCCTCTTAACTCCACCTACAACATATCTCCACAAGTGCTCAAGCCAAGGGGGAGATTAATGTGCTAACAAGTGACCAAGTTAACTATCGCTTTGTCCTATTTGTTTTACCTTTTTTATTTGATTATTTATGGTTTGATTATAATTACATGCTTATTGCACACATTTATTTTATTGGTTTCCTTATATAATAGATTATTTTTCCTTGCATATTATCATACTTCAATGTCTTGGCTTATTTCCTAGTGCAGCATATTATTGTAGCTCTTAGCTTATGTTGATATTTACCTAAATCCTTTTCTATGATTTTCTTTTAATGCACATTGAGAGAGGCATTCTACTAATTTCTATTCAATGTTTTCAAATTAGCAAAGTCAGTATCTTAGTGCACACATTGTGGTGAACATGACATGAAAATTATCCCTTCCTTTGGTAGGATCACCTTCAATTTTTTTGATTTTCCCTAATCCTTACTACTATAATTCTCGTGTCTTAGTCTCTAGAACGAAAAAAATCCCATTAAATCTCTCTTTGTAGACATCTTAAAATGATTTTTGGAATTATATTTCCAAAAGCACGTTCCATTAGAAAACCTTCAAATATAGATTTTTAATCCAGTTTAGCATGCATTTATCCACTTTAAAATTTCATCAACCACACTTTTCCATGATGAAGTGTTTATATTTAACATAGATTTCAAAACCTATACTCAAAATCACTACAAACCATACTTGCAATATGTTAATAACCTTGACTATAATGGTCCTTATCAACTTTAACATCAACCACTCTTAATAGTTGTAACTTGGCTAAAAAAAATTTGATTAATATATAACATTGAGTTACTCATACCATCTCTTAATGTAAATTACACAAGTCTTGGACATGTCTACACATTCAACTTTGCACTACAAATTCAAATCTCATCAAATCACCATGACTTGTGAAACACTATATATAGCCTTGACCAAACTTATTCAGCATGCTTCTATTTTCCCAAAAAACTTGTGTTGGAATGGTGTAGACTTGATCCATCATGAGAATTATAGACACTACATAACTTCCTAAAGGATACCATTTTGGAATAGGACTTTAACCAAAAATCCATGATTGGCATTAGATATAATGAATATATAAATAAACTGCATGATACTCAAGACAATTATTTTAAATTAAATTAAGTGAACAACCTTGCATCATTATATTTTGAATAGTGACAACTACGCATCTCGCCTATCAATGGGACAACCCATCCTACCTAATGCAATAAAAAATGGAATATCTAATGAAAGACTATTTATCCATCCAACCTAACATAAACATCTACTCACATAATAGATTATTAAGAATAATCACCTAAAGAAATTTTAGAGTTATATTTTAATTCATCCACAATAATTGCATCAAGCTCCAAGGCTTCACAATCAATTCCATTCAACCATACAATTTCAATACAATCAACTCAAATACAACAAATCTCACCACTAGTTACTAAATTCACAAACACCTCATCCTTAACTTACATATAAAAATTGGAAATATTTTACAACATGGGTGTTATTGCTAGTATTTTGTACTCTTTCCATTCCTCTTAATGCCCCTTAAAATATTATATTATTAGATACATTATTCATCTCAATTTCCCTAAATTTATGCAACAAGAAATCATCTATTATGGTTGTCATAAAGACCAATCTCATTATGACAATACATACATAATTCTACGTATAAGTTATATCCACTCATAAACCAAATTTTTTTTTGATATATGAATTTGGCACAGAGGGGGCCAAACCCAAAATACATCACAATTTAACCAGGTCTAAATTTTACATGTAACTTATCAAAATTTAACAAAAATCAACCTATTGGTTGTTTCTTGCTTGCCTACTCCTTTGTTTCCCCTTCATCATCAAACTTATAACTAAGCATCCTTATCTTTAACTAACATTAAATTATAAATTATATATTCCCACAACTATCTTTTATTATTGATGGTATTGAAATTTGACTCATGGCACGTTCATGGAGGTCCAACGAGAATATTCCTAATAGGGAAAAAGCTTTGCATGACAGGGATCTAGATTGTTTTCAACACTACAATAGGAGGAATTCTTGTCATCACAGGAACACGAACAATCCTCAATGGCATGGAAGAAAAAATATGGGCAAAGTCAAACATAGGTTCTCAAAACCCAACTGGAAGCCCTTTCAATAGTCTAGGCATTTGGTGCAAGGTAAACAACCTATTTTTGAATTATACAAACATGATAGGGGCATATTTCTAGAATCAAAAGAAATAAGGGTTGCCAGAAAACCAAACCACAACTCCCATTTCTCAGATAGCTTTTACAACAAAGCATAAGAAAATTTTAAATCTCAAGTAAAGGGAAGCCATGCAAACCCTTCTAGTGCTCCCTTCAATCCAAAGTTCCCTCCAATTTCTGAACAACAATGTAGGGAAAAATCTTATGAGATAGAAACAAATTCTCACAATAGTTAAATCAAGAGGCAGAGGCAGATGTAGATCTAAAGTCGACTAGGCACAAGGGCTTTAAGGATGAGAAATCTAAAGGTGAAAGATGCCAAAAACAGGTGGATAAGGGCAACAAGGACTGGAAACCCAAAAAAGCACAACCCCACAAGTCAGAAATAACCCACATTTCCAGTCATGTTTCAGAGAGGACTAACCCCAACCTACAATGGAGAACAATAGGATCAAATGTTTTCACCCCCAAGACCACCTGGTAGCAACATGGCTCTCTAGCAAAAAAATACTAGCCAACAAGGGGCTCCCCTCAATTCACAATCAGCTATCTCAAATCCCACGCAAAAGAGGGCTATTGATGAAATTCAACCTCAACCTGAGCCAAAGGCTCCGAAGGAGAAAAAATCCAAGAAAAAAAAAGAAGAGGATCTCTAAGAAAAAAGGGTCACTAAGCAAATTTGGAAGTGTAAGGTGTCCAAGAAGGAAGAAGTCCAATCATCTGATAAGGCCAATCATCATAAGGTAACATCTCAACCTCCTAGAGATAGGGATGTGATTAAAGTCACCTTTCCAGAGAGCATGCTTCATGCACAAATCCAAGATCTAAGGGATAAAGTGATAATATGTAAGTTTTGGAATTTAACTCTACCCTTACCACAATTAAAAGAGCTCATCTATAATGATTGGGAGGGGGTGCAACCATTTTTTTATTTAAGTATTGATAAGGGCATATTTGTAGTCATTTTTTATAATAAAATAAAAAACGATTTTGTATTTAGAATCAAATTATGGGTTTTTCAAAGGTCAGGGTCATGCATGCAACCTTGGATCCAAAATTTTAACCTTGAAAAGGCTTCATTTAAATTTGTTCCCTTTTGGTTTCAAATTCGAGAGCTTCCTCTAGAATACAGGGAATTTAATGTGATTGAAATCATAGCTAATAATGCGGGAATTTTTCTCATGCATGATGAGGAGTTCTTTGAATCCCTCAAAACCCATCAAAACTTGTGCTCTCTTTGATAAAATGAACAAAGAGCTTTTGACACACATTCAATTGGTCTCAAATTTTGGCACACGACACCAAAACATTGTCTATTAAACTCCAGAAACTACGTGCCCACATTGTCACATCATAGGGCATCCTCCCTCTCAATGCATGTCAGGGTCCTCTTCACAAAAAAATAGTCACATGGTAAATTCTAAGAGTGATCCTCAACATAAAAGTTAGGATAATATGCCAGGTCCCATTAACAAGGTTCATAGAGAGAATGCAAAGTGAAGTCAAGAGATTAATTCAAGGAATAATATCTTGCACAAGAGAAAATGGGAAGAAGCTGGAGCAGAGCTGGGGTTTCTCAAAAATCCCAAAGGCAAAGAAAAATCTCATATATCAGATTAATTTGCCAAAAAATGCATGGAATCTTATGCATATCTTTTCTAGCCTGTCACTCAGCATTTACATCCCAGAGGAAACATTAAGTTCAGAATGCTAAATTGATGAAATTGTAAAGAAGTTGATGTTTCGAGGCACGAAGGATTGCCTAGCCACCTATTCTTTCATTCAAAACTCGTAACAGAGTCAATTGATTTCCCAGGAGGTGCCTTCCTTAAATGATCAAGAAAAATGGCTTGCAAGTAGCTCTAATAAGGTTAATGATGTGGACCTTGAGTATTTGGCAGAAAAAATGTTGCTCTCAATTGGTTCAAAATTGTTTGAAGAAATTGCTCTGGAAGAGGATTTATGGGAAAGTAGCTCCCCTCCAATTTTTTAGGGAGAAAAGAAAGTATATACAACTCAAGGGAATTCAACAAACCCTCCCAAAGCTCAAAACCTATTGGAGTTTCCTAGTCAATCAACTAAGGAAGAGCTACAAAGGGATAGTATGTCAAAATTAAAAAGGTCAAAATCCACAGGGTCAACATGCTCCAAAACTCTTTCAATAGTCCAATCTTCTTATTAATCTCTTGTGAAGAAGACCCCGACGAAAAGAGGGAGGAAATCAAACCTCACAAATTGCAGGAACAAATAGAGGCAAGAGTTTAGAAAACCATCATGGAAGCCATGTCAAGTAAGTGTCCAAGGAGAGCTTGTTTCTCTCCTCGAGTACAATGTGGATCATTTAATGGAATGTTAGGGGTATTCGTGCCCCTAACAAGTATGCTCGTATCAAGCAACTAATAGATGCTTATGGAGCAGACATTGTCCTTTTACAAGGAATGAAATCCTTAGTAGATACTTTCAAATCCTCAATAAAAAAGTGGGCCAGATGGGAATCAACACCCTCACCAGCTCAAGGTGATTCAAGAGGCTTAGTCATCTTGTGGGACCCAAAGTTGGTAAATGTTAAATCACACAAAAATGAGAATAGTTGGCAACTTGTGGAAGTAACAAAGTTTGATCTTCAGTTTTGGCTTATAAATGCATACGGTGCAACATCGACTATTGAAAATAAGAACCTTTGGGATGTGCATACCAAGAAAATTGGTCTGATTCATAGTGGGAAAATCATCTTAGGAGGGGACTTTAATGCAATAGCATCTCTTCAAGAGGAGTGTGGAGGAATATGCCCACCTCAAAAGGTCATGTCAGATTTCAGTCTATTTATAAACTAAAATGCTTTACAAGATATTCAACAACATTCAGGTAGTTTTACATGGACCAATAAAAGGAAGGGATTTCTTCAAATTGTAAAAAGCCTTTTCATATTTTTGGTTTCTCCCAACTAGTTTCTTTCAGCACATAAGCTAAATTTTGAAATTCTTTCGTATCTTGGTTCAAATCATTATGCAGTTTGTTTATCTATTGCAAATGTATCTGTCCCCAAAGAAAAATGTATCTGGATGGGTTCACAATCTCATTTTTTCAAAAATGTTGGGAGTTTTTATGCTTTGAGCTTCTTTGGGTGCTTGAGGAATCTCGAAGAATAGGTTTTATGTATAGGCAATTTAACATAACCAACATTGCAATCTTGCCAAAATTCAAAGAGCCTAACACATTTGCTGAATTTAGGCCTATCTTCTTATGCAATACAATTTACAAAATTTTCACAAAAGCCATTTACTTGAGATTGCAACCACTTATTCCAAGGATTATATCTCAAGAGCGAGGTGGCTTTGTCCCAGGGAGAGAAACGTATGAAGGAGCAATTGTTGCACATGAAGTTCTACACACAATCTCAAATTCAAAGTTTCCCTCTTTCATAGTTAAGCTAGACATGATGAAAGCCTATGACAATGTTGATTGTCAGTTTCTCAATAAGGTTTTGACAAAATTTGGCTTTTTCTCTAATTGGCGTAGGTGGGTAATGACTTGTCTATCTGGAGCTAAGTTCTCAGTGATCATAAATGGTAATCCACCAGATTTTTGTAGTGCCTCCCAAGGGGTTAGACAAGGTGATCCCCTTTCACCATTCCTTTTTATTGTTATGGCATAAGCTTTAAGTCATTTCATTCTTTTGAAACACAATGAAGGTTTATGGAATTTAGTTCAATTAGAAAATTTAAATATCTCAGTTACACACTCCCTCTTTGTTGATGATACTCTTTTATTCAATAAATCAACATTGCTAGAGGCTAAGTAGGTTAAAGAAGTTCTTAATAAATATTCTTCAACATCTAGCCAAAAATTTAATTCAGCAAATTCCAAGATTTACATTCTAAATATTTTGAACTTCTAAAGAAGGAAATTGTGAAGGTTTTGGGATTTCAAGAAGCAGAGTTATCATGCACCTATCTTGGGATATCATTTTTTAAAGGCTTCAATACAACATGTTTCTCGGACAAGGTAATAAATAGGCTCAAAGCAAGAATTTTGATTTGGAAAGCTAGATGGCTTTCATTGTCAGTTAGGATCCTTCTCATTAAATAAGTATTAGCCTCAATTCCAAATTATTTTCTAGTTGTCCTTAAAGCTCCTGCATCAATAATTTCTGAAATTGAAAAGATAATAAGATCTTTCGTCTCGAAAGGTAACATTGATGACAAGAAAAAAAATCCTCTAATTTCATTTGAAGGCTTGTACTTATCTTCGAAGCCAGATAAAATAATTTGGGCAACCTCAAAGTTTGGCTCTTATTTCGTTAAGGAAGGTTATGCACTCCTAAGTCAGTCAATGCAACCTTTGTAGCCTCAACATGCATTTTCATTTTGTTGGAATAACAAAGTCTTGCCCAAGGTGGGTAGTTTTGTGTGGCTTTCCATTTAGAAAAGAGTCCTAACAGTGATCGTTTGGTCAATTTAAAAATTGCAGATCCTTTTAAGTGCCCTTTATGTGATCAAGAATTTGAAACATTTGATCATTTGTTTCTTCAGTGTGAATTTGCTAACCAATGCTAGGCTTTCATTAAAATAAAGTTAGAGTTCAATATGCCTTTTCCAAAATCAATTTGGGACCATTTTCAAAGTAGAAAAAGCGATATTAGAAAGGGTAAATTCTTGTGTTCAGAAGGAGAAAACCATAAATTCATCATTCACAAGTTAGGATAGTTTCATCATGTCGAATCAGAAGAATAGAAAGATTTTGTTTGATGACACTCTTCTCAAAAATTATCCCAGCAAAGTTGACAGGAGTCTAGTCAAATGGATCCCATCTCAAGAAGGATTTGCCAAATTAAATTTTGATGGAGCATCTAAAAGTGAACCACAAAAATTAGGAGCAAGAATTCACATTAGAAACTCGTTAGGGGATCTATTGGCAACTTATTCATTCTATTTAACACATTGCACAAACAATAGTGAAAAAGCACAAGCTTTATTATCAGGGCTGGAAGTGGCATCTCAGTTGGGGATCTCAAATATCGATATTGAAGGTGACTCTATGATAGTTATAAATGCATGCAGACTAAGAAAGGTTTAGAACTAAAATTTGAATTATATTTTGCAAAAAGCATGGGCTTTAATTGACAAATTCAATGCCTTCATCATCACTCATACTTATAGGAAAGGAAACATAATTGCAAATTTCCTTGCAAACCTTGGTTGTGAGGAAATAGAGATACAATAATTACATGATGTAAGGGAGCTAAATCCTTTTCCTCAATTGACTGAACTAATAAAACAAGAAGCTAACAGTAATATATGAGGAAAGCTCGCATCACAATCTTGGTTACAAGTACTTCCTTGGTGTTAACATCATATGGAGAAACTACCAACGTGGCAATATTTTGCCACACTAGCGAGGATATAGAATTCAAAAATATGTCTGGTGTCACTTGGGATAATGATGGTTAATAAAGTCATGTGTAATCATGCATCAACATCCAAGGATGGCTTGCATCAGCTACAAAGGACTATTTCTTATCACTTAATGATGTTGGATCATGTCCATTTATTCCACTTGTGTCGCACCATTGAAATCTATTAGCAACAAAATATATGGTATCGTCTCATTGTACCACTTAATCATGTTTATAAGTGTGAAACCAAGCCACCTCTCATCTTTGCGTTGCTAAAACATGAGCCAAATTTTAAAGTTACAGAGGATTATTAAATGAATAGGCCTTCACATCTCCTTTAATCATTTTTTGCATGTTTCCTTAGGGAAAATCTTCTATTAAAAAGGCTCCATAGAAACTTATTCTCACATCACAATTTGCTAAGTATAAGGCTGTAGAGAGCAAAGCAGGTTGCAATAGTTTGGTATAGGTTTTCTGCCATTAAAGTCGTAGTTAAATGGCTCTTTGACCATGGAATTTGAGGGTATCACTGCTAGTCAGGCAATGAGAGTGACCACTGGAAGAATATATCACACAGGATGCCCTTAAATCAATGTTTAAGATAGAAAATGGTAGGGTTGAGGATTGCATCCGCATCATCTTGGGCCTTGAAGTCACCTGTTTGAGGGTATGACGAATCATCTTACCTTCACAGGTAATCTCCATTTTTCTTTCCAATGCTCTGGATTTAATTCAATCATTGGGTGAATTGGAGGATCTAGCCAAAAAGTTTGTCAATTATCAATACCTGTTAGACAATATACTTGTCCATGTCGTGCAACAATACAACTTCTTCTCTGGGGAAGGGTTTATCGGTGAGCTATTTCCAAGGGCATACATTTAGCAGCGACAAAATTTTGAGGAGATCTTCGATGCTCTAAGGTTGGCTCTGCAATTCAACAATGACTTTATTCTACAACGTGCTCTAAGGAGAAACCATCACCTCATTTGTTCTATAATGGAACTTGAAATTAAGGAAAAGTATTTTGCCTTGCCATTTCTGCATGTGTTTGTGTCACTTCCTCCAAACAATGGGTTACACCTTGACTTGTAACTTCGAGTAAATTTTCCAGTTCGGGGTCCGCTTCACACCACAAATGCTTTGATCCAGTCTGCTAACAGAGTTTCAGGTGTATCAAAATATGCTGAATCCAAGGTTGGTTTCACACACTATGGTGCCAGCTCATAGTAGAAGATTGTTCGAGAGAGGGCTTCAACTGGTGGAGGGCTTCAAACTGCAAGATGAAATTTCAATTGTGGGGGAATCAATGAAACTGTAAATATGACTTTTGTGGGTTTTTTGCTCAAAATTATCAGGTTTTTGTATATTGTAATGGGTTTAGGTGCATAGTTTAGTCGTTGATGAATGATTTTAGGGTCAAGTTGGCTGAACTTTGAATTATCAGCTCACCTTGTATTTGGGATATGTAATTAGGGTCTAGTTGGCTAA
Source organism: Sequoiadendron giganteum (assembly GCA_007115665.2). NCBI lineage: Eukaryota > Viridiplantae > Streptophyta > Pinopsida > Cupressales > Cupressaceae > Sequoiadendron > Sequoiadendron giganteum. The sequence continues at coordinate 103,798,155 of CM021105.1, read as the reverse complement.
ATTTTGAACTATCAACTCGATGTATATATGTTACAAAATTATATTCATACTCTTTTTGGGCTATAACTAAAGGTTTTCTTACTGGTTATTTCCTGCCAATATACCCTTTAGAACTAGTTTTTGTATTTATCTATTTATTCATAATAATATATTATAGTGGCTCACCAGTCTCGATTAAAAAAAAAAACTATCTTTTATTAATCCAAAATAAATTATTGTTTGTATATAAAGATTTATTTGATTATCTTAGATTATACTCTTTTATCTATAATTATCATATTTTCTATTGTGTTATCCTATTAACCACTTAACCATCCATGGATCCTCCCTCACCTACAACATCCACAATGAAACGAACATGAAACGGACATCCAAAACGACTTTAATCACTTCCAACGTCTCCATTCTACTGAGGAATATTCCTTTCCTTGTGGGCTCATAAAGCCACCTCGATGCTATCTTCTGAGAAAAGACAAATACGTGAACTGTTTGAATGAATGCCTAAAAGATGTGGTCTTATGGAATGCTACGATTGCAGGATATGCACTAAACGGTTTGCTGAAAAGGTTTTAGAAACTTTCAAGCAAATGCAAAATGCCCTGGTAGACATGCATGCAAAATGTGGAAGCATAAACAAACAATGCAGACTGTTTGATAGAATGCCTCAAAGAAATGTGTTCTCACGGAATACCCTAATTGCAGAATATTCATAAAATAGATTTTTTGAAAAGGTGTTTTAAAGTTTCAAGCAAATGGAGGCTTGGGAACAGGGTATGAACATCCATCAAAGCAGAAGGATTTTGTGAGATGTTGTACTTGCAACCGCTCTGGTAGACATGTATGCAAAATGTGGAAGCATGGACAGGACACGCGAACTATTTGACAATGTCCCTCAAAGAAATTTGGTCTCATGGAATGCCATGATTACAAGATATGAGCAAATGGAATTGGTAGTTGTAAAGGAAACATTCTCCCCACCTGTACCAAAATGGGAGCTTTGAAACACGTATGGACATCCATCAAACCATAATGAAGGGGCATTTTTGTCTTATATTATAGTTGGAAATGTTGTGTATGGAAAATGTGGAAGCATATGCGTGTGAACTGTTAAACAAATTGCCTCAAAGAAATGTGGTCTCATGGAATGAAATGTTGGAAGGATATGCACAAAATGGATTTTGCAAGGATTTTTTCAAAATGTTTGAATTAATGAAAGCTTAATATTATAAGTTTTATTTGTGTTCTATGTGCATCTAGACTATGATGTTGAATTCATAAAATTAGATGTATAGAGTGCATATACACTATTGGGGTATATGTCGAAATCTTATTTTATGATAACATGGATATTTAATTGAATTGTTTTCATAAACCTACATGTGTATAAAATGAAAAGTTAGAGGAGGTGGAGAAATAAAAAGACAAAAGGTGAGGAACAAGTCAAGTATATCGAAAGATGTTTGACTATTAGGAAATGGAAGAGGAGGGCTCATAATTACCCTTGCCATTTTGTATATTTATTTTATTTGGATTGATTAATAGAATGGGATATCATGAATCAATCTAAGGGACAATCAAGTGCATAAGACATGAGCATGTAATTGATTGAATCACTAACTAGGAGCATCTAATCAAACATTATAGTGTCTAAAGGGTGTATGCATATCTTCCTAGATACTTGGCACAACACCAAAATTGATAACCTTGTACATAATCACCCTTCTACCTATTATGACAAGATATAATAAGTTTACAACCTTTGAATGTTAGTTATCTTTCACAAAAAAAATGATAAAATAACTCTCTTCTACCTTAGTGGTAGCCTCTTGTTTTTATTTGATAGTATTGGGACAACCCATTATCATCGTTATAGTTCAGCTAGGTTTTTTATTACAAATGTCATTAACCTTGAATTTAGTGTGGTTTTTGAAGGCCCTTTGAATGTTGAAGATTGCGTCCTTATGTAAGATATAAGGGTTTAAAGATAGGACAACTCTCCTTGATTGTCAAATTCCTCTAATGACACCATTTATTCCATGACATTTTGACTATAGTTGTATTAATAGTCCTCTAGTAGTTAAGACATGATTTTTACCCTAAATTAATTGCTAGAACACAATATGATAGTATCCATGTCTTGATGAAAACATTAGGACATATAGGTAATTTTTTACTATCACAAGATTGATGTGAGTATTCTTATGACATAAGTGCAATAGTCCTCTTAGGATAATTGTTTATGATTACACAATGAAATAAAGTAAAAACTACACAAAATTGTTATACTACAATGACCATCTCCTTCCTTGATGACAACCTAATTTATATGTTTGAAAATATTTTGTATTTAAATAGATTCTCCCATCTTTATGAATAAAAACTTGAGACCTTGATGAGAATGCTTCAACGGCATGAGATTACTAATGGAGAGATTATTTCCCTATGGATGACTAGGTGCATGGAATTCGTCATGATAATACTTCTCTCGTTTATGATAATCATTGAATTTTTGATGATTGTAATCAATATGCCTAGAGGTCAATATTAGAGCTAGAGAGTAGCAAGGTCCCAAGTGCCATGATTAGAATTGATATTGATGATGGAAATTTACCAATATAAGGTAAGAAATTATAATATTTCCATATTAGTGTAATTGTATATTTCTTGAATATTATTGATTAACATGATGCTTTTGACTTGAGAAGGCTGATATAACACAGTTCAAACAATAATAATATTTATAATATTAAGGATAGTCATGATTTTTGTGACCACATGAGTAACTATGTATAATATTATTATGGCTATACAATAGCATTGGGATAATGTATTGTTTAGTTTACATAAGACTAAGGAATTAAGACTTATAGAATGGAGTCCCTTAATTGTCTTTCTAATACCATGATTGTCATCACTCATGTGCCTGTCCTTCTCATTTATAAGTCTACAAAACAATATCATTATTTCCTCGTTGATTTCAAATATAACATTTGACTTAGAGACTTCCTTGGAAGAATAAGACTATCCATAGAAATAATATGATATTTTCTAACAACCCAAATTCCTTCATTTCTTGTAATATTCTTCAGCGTGGTTTTATAGCAAGCAATGAGAAATTGAGCTACAAGTCTATGCTCTAAGACACATAACAATCATGAATATTACTATTTTTTGACATCTAAGGACCTTATCATAACAAAAAAAATTAGTAGTTTATAACTTCACACTCAATAAAATCATACTTGTATTTATTATTGATGGCAATATTTTGACTTAATGACAAGGAAAATCTCAAGGATACTAGATGTATTTTGGGATTATCGGCTTTAGATGTGTGTGGTATGGAATTTTTAAGTGATATTATATTCTCATGAAAATCCGCTTAGGTGGTATTGGACTAGCCCATTGGTGATTACTATCCTATATGAACAAAATGGTAGAGTTTTGCATGAAGTGATCTCTTAGTCTTGATACTAGAATTTATGATAAGTTATTACTCTTGGTGAGAAATTCATCTTAGTTTTCATTATTGAATTTTAATTGATGCCTATCAATAAGGTGGAAACATTCATAATTGAGTACACCTAATTAAATCCTGCATAGAACCTATTATTGTTGTTATTTATTATGGTAACATTAATATGACTATCTAGGCACATGAACATCCTAAAGATTTATACTAGCCTTAATAACAATGACTATCCTAAATATTTATGGCTTTAGTGATTTCCCAAGAGTATCCTTTATCTTTTTGTTGTTCTCTATAATGGCACAATAATAATATGTCAGAAATTAAGTGAATAGATCTAGCTTAATTATGATAATAACCTATTTTGATTATAGAATTGATACATGACTTTATTTTATGTCTTTCCATGATAAATTCCACTAAATTATAGTCTTCTTTATTGTCCTTAACTCCCTCTTGATAATTCTTAGCATTGTCAATAATGGCTCTATGGATACCATACAAATATTCTAAAGGTAGGCTATACCCCATGATGCTATTAAGATAGCCTAAGAAATATTATATTCCATTAGTCATCATATAACATCTTGTGCTTATGTTTGATAGTGTTATTTTAGATGATGAATTATTTTGGATGGTAAATTTATGGGCTAAGTAACTAGCCTCTATTTTTTGAATTATTTCTTAGGTAAATACTATCTTATTGTCATTGTAATAGCCCTAAGATGCCATTTATTGTTGACAACATGGTTGTTCTAAAATGGTGTTTAATATTCCACCTAGTTTTGTGACATATATTTCTTCTTTCTTAGTAGACTATTACCTTTGTGAGGAATGTTTTTTACACTTCCTTTATAATCATAGAGTTGTTAAGGAAGATATAACACACTATATAGGGTTTGGTGAAAGTACTTGTCAATGTTATTTCAACTGGTATGAGTGTTGAATGTTGACCACCCAAAGAAAAAATAATCTTTACTATGTAGGACACTCATATAGGATGATAAAAAATGTATTTATCTCTACAACCATACTCACACCCTAATGGTGAAATGTCAATTAATATGAAAAAAAGTATTTATGGATTGAATGAATTTATTGGATCTAAGGAAGGATGTTGAACTTTAAATAAATATTCCAACTACACAAGATAAAATGAAATATATTAGAATCTCCTAGACATGATTATAGTTGCATGCATGTTAAAACATAAATCACCATACTAAATGATATATTTTGTTTAGGTAGATCTCACAAAAACTAAATCCTTTTAATTATATCTCTACCCATAGTTGAAGAGGTATGCATCTACAACCTATTTTATCTTAGTTTCTTGAAATATTAGGACACATTTATCAAGATTTCTGTGTAGAGATAAAGGTTTTTCATTGTATGGTGTTTACTTTGCATTGAGATTCAAAATGAGGTTGTTTAAATCAGCACAATTAGTTAACCCTAAAGTTAAATCCATTAAAAAAAATTCAAAAATATTGCCATATTGCAACACCAATTACACATAGTTAAAATCTAGTTTTATCTTTGTAACAACTATAGGGGGATTTTGATATCATAAATCAAAATGTGTTGGACCTTGTAGTTGTTGTTACACACCACAAAAATTCCTCATATAAATTTTATAAGGGTTATGGATCCTACTTGACAATTGTAGCTCTATCATGATAGCTAGATGAGGGTATTCAACACATACCAAACTATCAATTTTATCCCCAACAGGATTGGGAAAATATAGGTTATTAGTGATCTACTAAATGGAATATAATGGTGCATTCAAGGTATGCCATATATTTAATGATCCATATTCAAACCTTCATTTTAAACTGTCTTCTTCCCATCATTTAAATTTAAACTCTTGGAAAAAATATTATTTTGAAAGATAATAAAGGGTCTTGATTCTTCAAGGAGGGTTTGTAAGGGTTTTAGATACTACAAAATAGCTTTCAAGCTATTTACAGGACTATTTAATGGTTTTATGAGATTTTTAAGGGGTAAATCTCATGGTGAACACTTAGAGACTTTTTTAATGTCTAAAAAATAGTAATATAGCATAAAAAGTCTCCTTAAACTCTGAAATCAATTTTTTTTATGATAGTAACTTGGATACTATCTAGGAAAAAAATACAAACAATATGTGAAAATGAGAACCCAAATCACATATTATTAAGCCACAAACTAATACCTCACAAGGAAAAATTCTAACTAGCTCAATTATTTAGATCTCACAATCTAATAAGCTCATCAAGAACCAAAGAAAACTAGAACACTTAAAGCTAGGAGAACATTTGATATATAAATTTGAAAATAATTAAGGGATTCATAATTATTTTTGGGGAAAAAAGAGGTTGTATGCAAGGCACAACATGTTCTAGCTAGCTTTGTAGGTTAATAGTAAAGGAAACAGAATGAAAAAATCCTATACTATTAGGATTGATATTATCTTTCTAAGTAGGTGTAGATGTGCATTGTAAGTAGCATACAATGAGATTCAAAATTGAATAAGATCACATCATTGGTTCATTAAATTCATAAGGAAATAATAGGTAGAGTAAGTCCACATGAAAGAAAGAATTTGATGAATTCTATTAAATTATTTTTAACATTTGAAATATGTTAGATTGAGCACTTAAATGAATCGTGAACTAGGAAAGTGATAATAGAAAGGTTTGTGAATAAGACTTGTAAAGAAAACCATTGAAAATATATAAAATGTGCCTCAATGTGTTATCAAGTGCAAGGTCGATTAGATGCATTCTAATGAGTTTAATATTTATTCTTATTTATTTTTCTTTGAAACATTTCCAATACATTCCTAAATCTTTGTGACTAGTATTTAATTTATAAAGCACTAAAACTTGATAAATGGTGGTTCAATAAAAAAATTCATATTAAGATGATTCTTTCTGAAATATGATATCATATTATGATGAATTATGGTAATTATAGCATAAGTAATTTGGAGAAACTAACCATGCAACAAAGGCAATAGAAAATATGTAGTCGTAAGACTATCACAGACTTATAGCTACAAGATCAACCATGCACAACTACAGGGTTGAGTTCTTGCAACCAAAGAGTTAGGATGCCACACAACCATTGGAACTAGAAAATGTAGATAATATTAATCATTTGTAAATTCTATCATAAAAGATGGGAAGGAGTTCTACATTAGTAGATAATGAAAACATTGCAACAATTCTTTTATTTTATACACTATCCAGTTATTTTATTGCATATTGTAATGTCATAAAATTGCACCCCATGGAAATTTCACATTTGCATATTTTCCCCCACATTTATGGTGCCTAGTCACATTTATGAAAAGAACATTATGAGTCAAAATTTTATGATTTCAACTCCATAAAAACCAATGACGAAGCAACCATAGTCTACCACCTCATGTCTCATGAAATGATGAGCTGGATGCTTGCATGGTGCATGAATGTCCACACGATGTGCTACAATCCTCATACTTTTGTGAATTCAAACAAGGAATCTTGCAAGTCTTGGTCTGTGACATGTGTCATCATGGTAGGATTCCTAGAGTAATATCTCTTCCTGCCCATGTAGCTACACAGAACTCATTATTTGACTCTCATTTGCAAGACTTCTCACTTGATCTCTATCCAACTTTCTCTCTTCATGCTCTTCTCTTCTACATTGTGTTTCTACAGAACAGATCTATTGGATTGAAGTATCACCAATAGTTGTTGAGAAAATATGTCTCAACTTCCAGCTTGAAGCCCCTGTTTTAATGAGTTGGCAATTTTCAGGTGTTTCAACTGTTTACCACCGTACCGCACCTGGTCTCATCTCTCCCTTAACCTCTTTACCACAGTAGTCCTTTCTTTCCGTGGCGGTATTGCGGTGGATGGGTAGCAGCTACCTCTTTACCACTCGCCGTTATGTTTTAACCGCGGTGGCTGCAGTTGGTGTTCGTTCTAACTGTTGTGTCGGTCACCGCCATATCATGGTGGTTAAGTTCTTGACCGCGGTGACCATGGTGAGACCGCCTGCGGTGTTCTTGGTGGTTACCACCTCACCACAGGCGGTGGGTCCACTCACCGCGGTGAGACCGCCCATGGTTCATTTGGGGGTTACTGCCCTACCGCGGGGTGGCCTATCGACCCCCGTGGTAGTGCGGTTTAACCGCTAGTGGTTACACTTGGCGATCATCTCATTACTATGGGTCTTCTCTAACCGCATAGAGGTAGCGCGATGGTTGTTATGTAGTCTATCTGTGGTCAGATCGGGTGGTTACCTCGTTGTCGCAGCTAGTGACAACCCTGACAGCGGTTGTGCGGGACGGTTTTTTGTGAACTCGCTCAGGTGCAGCTGCGATAGCACGGGGAAGCTTGAGGGAGCTCGATCGGGCTCACCACTTACCACGGGTGAGTCGACCCAGCTCGATGGTGGAGCGATATGAATGTAGGGAGCTCAGATGGGCTCGGACCAGTGTTTGACCGAGTTGGACTCGATGGTAGAAGCAGATAGCGAATGAGGTGTGGACACGTGGCTCAATGTCTGAATGCTGATTGGACAGAAACCAAAAGAGTAATTGTAGCAGGTGCAAGTCATCTCAGGGTGGCGAAACTGAACCCGATTTGGGTGATGGAATTAATGTCTGGGTGGCTCGATGAAGGAAAGGTATGGGTAGATCGTTGGTGTGATTTGATCAAAGATTCATGTACCCTGTGATCGGTGCTTGATCAATCAGAATTAATTGCAGCATATGACTTGGTAAGTCAAGTACAACAAGGTTAGATGATTCGAAAAGAATGTATGTTATGTAATAACATTGGAACAGTGAGTGAGACATAACGTGAAGTTGTTATGAGCTAAGCAGAGAAGACTGTATATTGTATGTAATATTTTGTTACTGTAATACAATTGTCTAGACTTTGTGTGGTGGGTTTTTTACCTAAAAAGGTTTTCCCACGTATATACTATGTCATCTATGTATGCTTACTTCTATTATTTTTACTGGTTGTATTCATCTCAAAATGTTTTAGATGCTAATGAAACTTGTTTTCAGCTCTCCTCCTCTGTTGTATTAGTGTTAAGGGAATGTATTCCGCACTATTGGATCATTAGATCCTGCTAGTTTTTCCCTTCAATAGCCAAAGCTCTTTTACAAGCACTCAAAATCATGTCTATCAAGCTAAGATGAAGCCACAAACTATTGGTAACACTCTCTTGCTTCCTCTCTATTTTCCTGCATAATATCTATTGTGTCAATATTTCATGATATGAGTTTTCCTCTATAGCGGGGTTTTCTTTTATCACTTTGGTGTCTATTTCATGATACAAGTTCTCCCTCATATCAGGGTTTTCTCTTATCACTCTTGTGCCTATTTTTCTTTGTGTCTATTATTCTCTCTATCTATCTGGTTGTCTGTGAAGGTGGGAACACCAAAATGGGGGTTTGACTAAGGTGAGCCCCAAAACAACCCCAAAAATTTTCCTCATTCATCTTATGTATATATTATTTGAGTGGAGCTTTGCTAGATGCTTTGAAGCATAGGACTTTTTGTAAGTTGGTGTCTTTCCTTTTCCATTTTTTATCTTCGAATATAGCTAAGCTTGATTCACAAGATAACCCCCTACAAAAATTATTCATTATGTATTCCAATGCACTCTTAGCACAAAAAATGAGGAAAATTTCAATTTTATTTTAGGCGTGGTCCAAAGCCTCAAATTGTCCCCTAGAGCACTCGTCTCTCGTCATTTCTTGAAAAGCTTTGAAATGATTATTTTTTCATTTTTCACTTTTTCAAAGTTCAATTTCTTTTCCCATGCAGGGGTGTTATTTTTCAATGCTCCTACATGAGTTGATAGAAAATTTTCCAAGGTGTAGCAATGCTATTATTCAGTGCCAGGGACGCTACATATCTCAATCTCTTTGAGTATGTAAGGTTTGGCTTTTTTAGTGCCCTTGCATCTATCCCATGTTTTTTAAAAACTACACGAACAAACTTCTTCACCGCCCATGCACTTTCTCGCCTTCACACACATAAAATTAATAAAAATATAGCTAATTAATGTGATTTTGATCATTAAGTGATTTTAAAGGAATTTTTAGGTTATTTAAATCTCATTCTCGATCATTTCATTTTGTTTATTTCTTCTCCGCCTTTCATGGTTTTTGATTGAGACCTCCTCTATGATTTGGCATGAATTTGTGAGGATTTACTAATGGATTTTGATCAAGTTTTTCATTATGATTTATTCTTCTCCATGTTGTTAGATATTCCTTTCTTTCTCTTTTTTTTTAGTTGTGTTCTTTATTCAGGGTTTATTGTTGTGATTCACAATTCTTTCTTATTGGTATTTCCTTTCAAAATATTTTTTGAACATTTGTCTATGTTTAAGATCATTTGATGTTTATAGCCTTGCAAAAATCTCATTAGAAAGAGTCATTTAATTTCCTTCCCAAGCTATTTTATACTACATCATTGTCTTTTTTGCTGATCTATGTGAACAAGATAAGATGTAACTTATTTTGTAGTCATTTTTGTAAAATTTCCAAACTTTTTCGAAGCTTATGTAGTGGTGTGGTTATTCTCTGCCATTACATAACGATCTTCGAAATGTTTTGAAATTGAAAATAACCACTACTACATATTGGCTTGCCAAACTTTAAAATAAAGATGTAATAGTAGACTTTTTAACTGCTCAAACATGATGCTTTTTACCAAATGTGTAACGCCGTCAAAATTCTTCACCTTTGCATATATAGTTTTTCCAAACTTTTGCCAAGTTTGTGGATGTAGAGGCACGATTTTTCACTACCTTTACACAAAGAAATTTTTTGAAGAGATGTATATCCAGTGAAATCTACCACTCATAGGGTAAGTGCAAAATGATGGTTCCCAAAAAGGGGGCTTAACTGGCCACTTTTTTTTCTGAAATTAGAAAATAATAACCTTGGACGTGAAATTGAGGATAGTTACACTCAAAATTTTGAGATGGAACAAAAACAAGGATCAAAGTGCTCTGAGTCTACTTTCTAAACTACAAATTTATTTTGAAATCAGTTGAGATTAAGGGGTTCAAAAGAGGGATGTACAAAAATTGGTGATATTTTTATCAGAAAAACATAACATAGCAACTCTTGTACATCCCTAGCATGGTGAGCCTATTTTCAGTATTCTAAAATTGCTCCAGTTAGAAATTAGCTAATAGTATGTAGTTAATGCATGAATTTTCTGATAATTTTTTAATGAATATTTGATTTTTTACTAATTTTCTAAGTGGAAACTTCCTAAAAATAAATTTTTTGGCCGTGCTACTACTACAAATTTTGGAAACTAATTCAATTTTTTTATTCTTTTTTAAAATTTGTAGAATGGAATCTAGTTTCTAAAAAATGTAATTTATTTGAAATTTTGATGAGCGGTTAATTTATAACAAAAAAACACCAAACACTGCTTTTTGCCAAAAAAGAGACACACAAACAAAATAAATTATAGATGAAAGGCTTAACATTGTCAGAAAGTGAAAAAAATTACATCGTTGGATAGCTAAGAGAGAACCTAACATTACCCAGGTGTTCAATTTGTTTGGAATTGAACCACATGCAATCTTGACGATGAGCATGAACCCGATTATGTGAAATATTGTAGAATTTGAATAGACATATCTTTGATCTTTGGGAATGCCCTTCAAGCCTTTCAGTTGGTATTCAAAGGAAAATACCAAGCCCAAGGCTTGGGGACTCCCAAAGCAAGATATAGCATGCTTGCGTTGTATCTTACTTTTGATATGGCTTTTGCATTTTGTGAATGCATTGACAAAATGCGAGCACATTATAACGTGATCATGTTTTGATCTACATTGAATTTATTTTTCCTATTTTTTAATTTCTTCTCATTATCTTTGAGGGAAACTATATTCATGAAATAAAAATTTAAGAATAAGTTGGCATTTACATATGGACATTTACTTTTTTATACTTTAAGTTATATTTCATGTATATAGTTTCATGATGTTTGAGAGTGGTTTTAGATCTCTAGGAGTTATAATACAAATTCTAGATTTTGGAAGATCTCACAAATTTCAAATTTCAGTAATCAATAAGTTATATTATTTCTCTCTCTATCTGACTCATTTTTATCCCTTACACTCTAGACCTCTCTCTCACTATCTCCATCCCTTTATCTAACTGAGTTCTATCCCTTGACCTCAAGAACTCTCTCTTTATCTCTTTGTATCTCTATCTCTTTGTCTCTCTCCTTTTCCCTCTAATTCTCTCTACATCACTTCTCTCTCCCTCCCTACCTCTTTCCCTCTCTACTTATCTCTATCACCGTCCCTCCATCTCCCCCCCTCTCTCTCTCTCCATACCCACCTCTCCCTCCATCACTCAATACCACTCTCTATTCTCTCTACCTCACCTCTCTCTCACCTCCCTCTCACCTCCCTCTCTCTCCCTCCATACTTCTCTCTCCCTCTATTCTTCCCTATCTACTATTTATCTCCAAATCCCTCTCTCTACCTACCTCTGCATCCATCAAACCTTAACAATCTCTCTCTACACCTATCTCACCTTTCTCTCCCTACCTAACTCTCCCTCCCTCCCTCATTCCCTCTCTACCCCTACTTCCATCTCTACTTATCTTTATCTCCCCTCTCCCTCTCTCTACCTCTCCTTCCATCTCTACTTATCTTTATCTCCCCTCTTCATCTCTCTACCTACCTCTCCTTCCACCACTCTCTATTTATCTATATCTCACCTCTCTCTCCCTCACTACATCTCACTCCCTCTCTACTTATCTATATCTCCCATCTCCCTCTCTACCTAGCTCTCCATCCATCACAACCTACCACTCTCTCTCTATTACTCTCTATCTCACCTCCCACTCTCTCCATCCATACCTCTCCCTCTCCTTCCCTCTCTACTCTCTATCTCCCTAATCCCTATCTACCTACCTCTCCATCCATCACTCCCTAACACTCTCTCTACACCTCTCTATCTTTCTTCTCTCCCTCCCTCCCTCATTCCCTCTCTATTTCTCTCTCTCTACCTCTCCTTCCCCCTCTAACTATCTTTATCTCTCCTAGCCCTCTCTCTCTCAGTAGATGTCTCCTTCCCTACCTTTTCCCATATCTACTGTAGGATGCCAAATCTTACACATTGTTTGTATAGACTAGCATCCTCATAGAATAACATATACCATTTACTCCAAGCAAATTAATAAAACTAAATCAAACATGCAATGGAGAAAATGAAATACAACCTATTCTATGGTGGATTGGTGCCCCCCATGAAGATGTGAGAGAGCCCTTTCCCAATCCTTTTCTAAGCTAAATGAGATCGACAATGAGTTGCTATGAGCTCAAGTTGCCTATAGTTTTGATGCATTCAAAATGTGTTGTTGAAATGAGAGAAAATGGCTTGCATTTATAGGAGAAGTTGAGAGAAGAGAAGCCAAAATTGAGAGATGTGGGACTAAATCCCATCCAATAGGATAGAGACAGTTGTCATAATGGGATTGGTCAGAGCTTGTGCAAGTTTTGGCCAATGTGCCCATTCAAATTTGAAAAATGTCAATAAATGCATGTTGTTGAGGGTTTTGGGGGGAATAATCTTTGTCCAAAAAAGTCAAAGATGAGAGTTATTGAGGGAAAATAAGTCTTTTTAATAAATCAATAAATTGATTTATTGATGCAAGTGGGTGGGTTAGTTAGGAGTTTAGATTTGACTCTAGTTGAGTCAAAAGCTAGAGAATGATAATTATGATTAGAAGTTAATTAATTTAGATTAATTAACTTAGGGGATTTTAGGGATTTGACATTTGATTAAATCAGTTTGATTTATTAAATCAAATGAGAAGAACATAAGGATTAAATAATTTGATTTATTTAATGAACCTTAGGAAATTAATCAATAAATTTTTAATTGATTAATAGAAGAAATGAATGTTAATTTGTATGATGCATGATTGTTATTTTTGCATGTCTACATTTTGCCCCTCTTTGAAGCAATGTACTCGTTGCATTGGTTCAAAGAATGATGCCGCTGACATTGAAATTTAAAAAATTTGATTTTTATTGGATGCCCCTATGAAAATAAGTACGTTAGTATATTGCCCCCTCGAGAGATCGAGCGAAAAGATACAATTTGAGGTGGATCTCGCGACAAAGAGGTTCAAAATGGATGTATGGATGGTTAAACTATATGATAATGAAAATGAGATGTTCAGAAGATGCTTAGAATAACAAATTTATATTATCCTAAACAACTTAAATGATTACGCAATGATGTTGTCCTATAATGATATGATGTGATTATGCAAGATGAGAGGATGAATGCAACATGGATGCAGGATGGATGCATTGTTAGCGTGAAAGAGGATAGAAGAATGAGAGGGATCAACCCTTAAATCTAAGAAGATGAAGAAGTCCAACAAGTCCTCTAGTCATCGAGACTTTATTGGATATGATGATGAATGATGATGATGTGTTGCTTACCCAAGGATGGGAAAAGAGCATACCTTTCTTTATGTTTGATAACACACGTAGGTGCGACGCATCAAGGTATTAAGAACCAGGATGGCATGGTGCCTAGTGTGATGGACTTGGACTCGTCAAATAGATAGGAGTACTCTTGTTGACACTTGACAAACATAACCTTATTCAGAATGCAGTTCAGATATCATAAACATCTCAGACCAAAACATAAAAAGGAAAGCCTTCTTATGTGGTCAACAAGATACCTAAAACATCCTTCCTACAAACAAAACAAAGTATGCATGACGAAGTTCTTTTACAAGAATATCCAACAAGCACAACAGATAAAAAGATACTGATCGTTGCCCCATTCCTTTCTCTCTAAACCTGTTTTGTTTAGGCATCATCGAGAGGTCCTTGGAATGAGCGCAAAATAAGATAAGTCAAAAAGACCAAGATAAAGTAAACAAACAAGTTGATGTTCTTCGTAGCACTAGCCAAGGCTAAACTACTGCGAGGTACCTGATGCTTATGTCCATCATGGGAAAGCTTCATCTTAGGACATGTAGTGAATAGGGTTTTGGTGAGATTGATTGGGTGATAAGCTATTGATACTTCGAGTTGACCAATTTGTTGACTTACTGACTTAGACTTGAGACTTTGACGATTAAGGATTTCAATTCGGAACCTGCTAGACTTGCTTCTGACTGACTCACCAAAGGGTGAGAGTGATGATTGATTTATTATGAGTGATGAAAATCACGGGTGAAAGCGAGATGAAATGGATGCACCATTTTGGTTTTTTCAAATGTTTTGAGGCTGTTTTTGGAATTTTGAGATGTTTTACAAATGTTTTTGGTATTTTCAAGATTTTAAGACAAACAAACTAACTTAAAGACCTATCCTAGGGGTCTCGGGAGCTGATCCATAGATTAGCCTTGCCTACGTTATATACGCAGAGACCACGTAGCTTGACTGGTGGTGGACTGACTTGATGATAAGATGGATGGGCAAACAGGTTGCCCCCCTTTTTATTGCTTAAAGGATTGACTTAAAATGCAGACTAGATGGGCAAATGGATTGCCAATGTGATGGACACCTAAAGGACTAACCTTAACTATCTCGGGGGATGATCAAAGATCAACCTTGCCTACGTTCAAGCTCAAAGACGATGTAGTTCGACAAGATGGAAGACTGACAAGACTAAATGATGAATTTTGAAGATTTTTCGATATTTTGACATGTTTTTGATGATTTTTGATGAGATTTTTGGATTTTCTGATGATTTGGATGTTTCTGGATTTTCTGATGATTTGGATGTTTTTGAGTTTTTTGCATGATTTGGATGTTTTTGAGTTTTTTGCATGATTTGGATGTTTTTGAGTTTTTTGCATGATTTGGATGTTTTTGGATTTTCTAATGAAATTTTGAAAAAGATCACGAGAATATACAAGAATCTGATCCGATGTTGCGAGAACGTGCCCCCAGTGTGGTGCGATAGACTACTTTGATAAAGGCAGGATAGACTGACCTTCGAAATGCCAAGTAGTTCCAATGGTGGAATATAGTACAGATACCAATGCAGGCTATGGTATGGATGCGAGCGGATGAGTGGAATGCAATGGAATGGATGAGTCTTGCAGATCCTGATAGATGGGGAAGGTGCTTTATTTACACTTGACGCCTGCTTTCTAGGTTTTCACCAAGGTACTTGCCCAAAGCACCACCGAAGTGGTTTTCACTAGAGGATGATTTTTTTCTTTTTACTATTTTCAATCCTTTTCTGATTTTTTTGGATTTTTTGATCTTTTGATTTTTGATTTTTGTTTTTTGTTGTCACCAAGATGCCTGTTCGCCAGGTTTTCATCGAGGTAACCACTTTTTTAGGACTTTTTCTGATTGTTTTTGTATTTTCTAGTTCTATACCTTGCAAGATTTAGGCATAAAACTTTTTGAGGTGAGAGCTATTCAGAGGCTCCTATAGAGGCTCGCCTTCTGGTGTCGCTAGTTGATATGCTCCTGATGTGTAACTTGTAGTGATGACAAAAGGTCCCAACCAGTTGGGCTCAAACTTTCCCTTTGTATCTGGATTTGGCACATTCTTTTGGTTTTCTTTCAGCACGAGGTCACCAACTTGGAAAGTGCGTTGTTTGAGTTTGATACGCAGATCAAGTAGTACAACCTTCTAGCGCCATTTGAAGGATGCCAAATCTTACACATTGTTTGTATAGACTAGCATCCTCATAGAATAACATATACCATTTACTCCAAGCAAATTAATAAAACTAAATCAAACATGCAATGGAGAAAATGAAATACAACCTATTCTATGGTGGATTGGTGCCCCCCATGAAGATGTTAGAGAGCCCTTTCCCAATCCTTTTCCAAGCTAAATGAGATAGACAATGAGTTGCTATGAGCTCAAGTTTCCTATAGTTTTGATGCATTCAAAATGTGTTGTTGAAATGAGAGAAAATGGCTTGCATTTATAGGAGAAGTTGAGAGAAGAAAGGCCAAAATTGAGAGATGTGGGACTAAATCCCATCCAATAGGATAGAGACACTTGTCATAATGCGATTGGTCAAAGCTTGTGCAAGTTTTGGCCAATGTGCCCATTCAAATTTGAAAAATGTCAATAAATGCATGTTGTTGAGGGTTTTGGGGGGAATAATCTTTGTCCAAAAAAGTCAAAGATGAGAGTTATTGAGGGAAAGTAAGTCTTTTTAATAAATCAAATAAATTGATTTATTGGTGCAAGTGGGTGGGTTAGTTAGGAGTTTGGATTTGACTCTAGTTGAGTCAAAAGCTAGAGAATGATAATTATGATTAGAAGTTAATTAATTTAGATTAATTAACTTAGGGATTTTAGGGATTTGACATTTGATTAAATCAGTTTGATTTATTAAATCAAATGAGAAGAACATAAGGATTAAATAATTTGATTTATTTAATGAACCTTAGGAAATTAATCAATAAATTGCTTTAATTGATTAATAGAAGAAATGAATGTTAATTTGTAATGCATGATTGTTATTTTTGCATGTCTACATCTACTATCTATCTCTCCTCTCCCTCCCCCTCTCTCTCTCTCTCCTCTCTATCTCATCATTCTCTATTTCCCTATTTGTAACTCTACTTCTCTATATGTCACCATTCTCTCTCTACATATCTTTATCTCACATATCCCTCTTTACCTCTCCCTTCGTCCCCTCCATCCTTACCTCTATCTCTATCTCTGTCTACTTTTCTCTATCTCACCTATCCCGCCTGCCCGCATATCCCCACATCACTCCCTACCACACTCTCTATTTCTCTCTATCTCACCTCTCTCTCACCTTCCTCTCTCTCCATCCATACCTCTCCCTCTCCTTCACTCTATACTCTCTATCTCCCTAATCCATCTCTACCTACATCTCCATCCATCACTCTCTACCATTCTCTCTACACCTTGCTATCTTACTTCTCTCTCTCTTACTCTCTCTCTACTTCTCTCTACCTCTCATTTCTCTAATTATCTATATCTACCCTAGCCCTCTCTCTCTCACTATATGTCTCCCTACCAACATTTTCCCCTATCTACTCTCTATCTCTCCTATCCCTCCATCTACCTCTCTCTCTCACTCTCTCTCACTCCTCCCTCATCCTCTTTCTCTCTCACTCTCTCCTCTCTATCTCACCATTCTCTCTTTCCCTCTCTATAACTGTCTCCTTCTCTATATGAAACCATTCTCCCTGTACATATATTTATCTCACCTATCCCTATTTACCTCTCGCTTCCTCGCCTCTTTTAATCACCCTCCCTTTTTCCCTCTATCTCTATCTCTCTCTACTTCCCTTTATCTCACGTATCCTTCTCTACCCACATAGCCCTCTATCAATCCCTACCACACTCTCTTTATTGCTCTCTATCTCACCTCTCTAACCTCCCTCTCTTTCCCTCCATACCTCTCCCTCCATCTATCCTTTTGTATCTACTGTTTATCTCTCATGTCTCTCTACCTCGACTTCCCTCTCTACTTATCTTTATCTCCTCTTTCCATCCCAACCTCTCTCTCTCTCTCCCCAATCCGTCACTCCCCCTCTTTCTCTCTCCCCATATGAGGGTTGAGGGTGTAAGGCTTAGTGTTTAAGGTATAGGGTTGAGGTTATAGGGTTAAGTGTATAGGGAATAGGGATTAGGGTTTAGGAAATTAGGTATAAATTTGAGGGTATAGGGTATAGGGATGAGGGGTGAGTGATTAGGTTTTATGGTTTAAGGTATAGGGTTAAGGGTATAAGGTTAAGTGTATAAGGTATATGGATTATGGTTTGGGATATTGGGTATATAGTTGAGGATATTATGTTCAGGGTTGATAGTTTAGGGTTTAGGATTTATGTATAATATTGAGGGTGAAGGGTTGAGTTATGATGTTCAAGGTTGAGGGTATGAGATTAAGTGTATAGGGTATACAAATTAGGGTTTAGGGTGTAGGGTTAAGGGTATAAGGTATAAAGTTAAGGCTTGAGAGTGTATAGTTTTCCGTTTAAGTATAAGGTTGAGGGATAATGTTTATGGTTTAGAGTATAAGGTTGACGGATAATGTTTATGGTTTAGAGTATAAGGTTGAGGGTGTAGGGTATAGAGATGAGGCTTGAGGGTGTAGGGTTTATGGTTTAAGGTATAGGGTTGAGGGTTGAGGGATAGTGTTCAAGGATGAGGGTATAGAGATAAGTGTATAGGGTATAGGGATTCGTGTTTAGAATAATGGGTTCATGGTTGAGGGTATTCGGTTTAGTATTGAGGTTTAGGTTTTAGGGTTTAGTGTACAAGGTTGAATGTAGGGTTTAGGTTTTATGTATAGGATTGAGGGATGATTTTCAAGGCTTAGGTTATAAGGGTGAGGGTATAGGGTATAGGGATGAGGGTTGAAGGTGTAGGGTATAGGGTTGAGGGTTGAGGTATAGTGTTCAAGGTTGGGGGTGTAGGGTGTATGGATTATGGTTTAGGATATTGGGTATAGGGTTGAGGGTATTGGGTTTAGGGTAAAGGTTTAATGTATGATTTCACATTTAATTATAGTGTTAAGGGTGTAGGGATAATGTTTAGGGTATAGGTTATAGGGTATAGGGTATAGGGATAAGGGTTGAGGGTGTAGGGTTTATTGTTTAAGGTATAGGATTTAAGGTATAAGGTTACGTTTATAGGGTATAGGGATTAGGGTTTAGTTTATTAAGTATAAGGTTGAGAGTATTGGGTTGAAGGTTTAAGGTTAAGATTATAGGGTATAGGGATTAGAGAGAGAGAGAGAGAGCCCATTTCTTAGACCCATTTTTTTAAATAGGCCACTACATTGCCAATTTCACCGAATTGGCAAGCTAGTGGGCCAACTAGCTTGCTAATTCAGTCAAATTGGCAGCCTAACTTGCCCCGTTTGAAAAAATGGGGTCTCCCAATGATGCAATTCTTGGACCCATTTTTTTGAAACATGCAACTACATTGCCAATTTCACCAAATTGGCAAGCTAATGGTCCTACTAGATTCCCAATTTGGTGAAATTGGCAACCTAACTTGGCCGGAATAAAAAAATGTGTCTGAGGAATGTGGTCTTCCTATGATTTACATCAATGGGAGACCCCATTTCTTGGACCCATTTTTTCAAATAGGCCACTAGATCATCAATTTCACTGAATTGACAAGCCAGTGTGCCCACTAGCTTGCCAATTTAGTGAAATTGGCAACCTAACTTGGCCTATTTGAAAGAAATGTTTCCAAGAAATGGGGTCTCTCGGTGATTTACATCACTGGGAGACCCCATTTCTTGGACCCACTTTTTCAAATAGGCCACTACATTGCCAATTTCATTGAATTGGCAAGCCAGGGCGCCCACTAGCTTACCAATTTGATCAAATTGGCAACCTAACTTGGATTGTTTGATCACCAGGAGACCCCATTTCTTGAACCCACTTTTCAAAACTGGCCAAGTTAGCTTACCAATTTTACCAAATTGATAAGCTAGTGGCCGGACTAGCTTGCCAATTTGGTGAAATTAGCAATGTAGTGGCCTGTTAGAAAAATGGGTCCAAAAAATTAGGTCTCCCAATGATGTAAACTCTCTACCCTATTCCCTCAACCCTCAACCCTTAATCCCTCAACCCTTAAACCCTTATCCCTCTACCCTCAACCCTCATCCCTCAACCCTTAAACCCTAATCCCTCAACCCCTATACCCTCTACCTTATACATTTGACCATCAACCCTAATCCTTGAACCCTATACCCTCAATCCTCTACCCTCAACCTTAAACCCTCAACCTCAACCCTTAAACCCTCTACACTCTAACTTATAAATTAAACCGTCAACCCTAAATTCTCAACCCTAATCCCTCAACCCTATACCCTCAACCCTCTATCCTCAACCTTAAACCCTCAACCCTCAACCCTTAAACCCTCTTCCCTATACATTAAACCCTCATCCCTTAATCTCTCAACCCTCAACCCTTAAACCATTAATCCTCAACCCCTATACCCTCTACCTTATAAATTGGACCCTCAACCCTAATCTTTCAAACATATACCCTCAAACCTATACCCTAAACCCTAAAACCTCTATCTTCAACCCTAAACCCTCAACCCTAAACCCTTAATCCCTCAAATCACAATCCTTCTACCCTCTAACCTCTACCCTCTACCCTCTACCTTCTACCCTCTACCCTCTACCCTCTACCCTCTACCCTCTACCCTCAACCGTCAACCCTTAAACCCTAATCCATCAACCCCTATACCCTCTACCCTATACATTGGAACCTCAACCCTATACCCTCAATCCTCTACCCTCAACCTTAAACCCTCAACCCTCTACCCTCTACCCTCTACCCTATACATTAAACCCTCAACCCTCAATTATCAACGCTCAACCCTCAATCCCTCAATCCTCAACCATTAAACCCTTAAATCTCAACTTCTGTACCATCTAGCCTATACATTGGACCGTCAACCTAATCTTTCAACCATATACCCTCAAAACTATATGCGAAATCATCCACCCTCAACCCTAAACCCTCAACCCTACACCCTTTAACCCTAAACCCTTAAAAATTCTACCCTCTACCCTCAACCCAATACCCTCTACCCTCAACCCTAATTTCTCAACCCTATACCCTCAACCCAATACCCTAAGTCATCAACCCTATAGATCCACCCTAATCCATCAACCCTATACCCTCAATCCCTATCCATTTCTCTCTATCCATACATCTCACCTCTCACCCCCTCCCTCTCTCCTACCTTCTCTAATTGTCTCTATCTACCCTCTACCTCTTGCTCAATAAATCCCTACCACTCTCTCTCACTCCCTCTATCTATCTCTAACTCCCTCCCACTACCTCTCCATCACTCCCTCTCTCTCCTGCTCCATGTTAGATTTTTTCGATTAGGATAGATAGTTTTCTTAGGTTTAAGGGTTTAAGGGTTGAGGGTACAGGGTTGAGGGTACAGGGTATTGGGTGGAGGGTAGAGACCCTATACCCTCAACCCAATACTCTAAATCATCAACCCTATAGTTCAACCATCCTAATCACTTAACCCTATACCCTCAAACCATATCCCTTTTTCTCTATCTCTACATCTCACCTCTCTCTCCTTCCCTCTCCCCTACCCTCTCTAATTGTCTCTATCTACCCTCTCCCTCTTTCTATGTACCTCTTGCTCAATGCATCCCTACCATTAGGAGTGAGTGAGTGAGAGAGACAGACTTGAGAGAGGGATATGTGGTAGGAGGGAGATACTTGAGAGAAAGAGAGAGAGAGACTTGAGAGAGGGAGATGGGGTATGAGGGAGAGACTTGAGACAAAGAGAGAGAGATAGAGGGTAGAGGGTAGAGGGGAGAGAGATAGGAGTAACTAAGTGCGAGAGAGACTTGAGAGAGGGAGAGAGAGACTTGAGAGATGGAGAGGGGGTATGAGGGAGAGACTTGATTGAAATATAGGGTAGAGAGTTAAGAGTAGAGGGTTTAAGGGTTTTTGGGTTTAAGTTTTAAGGGTAGAGGGCAGAGAGATAGAGGGAGAGGAAGTGGTAGGTAGAGACTTGAGAGAGAGAGAGAGACAAAGAGAGAGTGAGTGAGTGGGAGAGATATAGATGGTAGAGGGTTAATATTAGAGGGTAGAGGGCCCACTAGCTTTCCAATTTGGTGAAATTGGAAATCTAACTTGGCCTTTTTGAAAAAATGGGTCTAAGAAATGTAGCCTCCTAGTGATTTATATCATCAAGAGACCCCATTTTTTGGACTCATTTTTTCAAACAGGCCACTACATTTCCAATTTCACCAAATTGGCAAGCTAGGGAAGAGGGTTTAAGGGTTAAGGGTAGATGGGAGAGAGATAGAAGGAGTGAGAGAAAGAGAGAGACTTGAGAGAGGGAGAGGGGGTAGGAGGCAAAGACTTGAAGAGGGAGAGAGAGGAGGGAGTGGGAGACCGATATAGGGTAGAGGGTAGAGGGTTTAAGGGTTAAGGGTAGAGGATTAAGGGTAGAGGGGAGAGAGATAGAAGGAGTGAGTGAGAGAGAGATACTTGAGAGAGGGAGAGGGGGTAGGAGGGAGATACTTGAGAGAGAAAGTGAGGGAGTGGGAGAGAGATAGAGGGTAGAGTGTAGAGGGGAGAGAGATATGAGTGAGTGAGTGAGTGAGAGAGAGAGACTTGAGAGTGGGAGAGGGGGTAAGAGCGGGGTGTGAGGGAGAGACCTTAGAGATATATACAAAGAGAGAGTTCTATAGTTAGGGTTGGAGGGAGAGACCTAAGAGAGGGAGAGGGGTTGGGAGGGAGAGACTTGGGAGAGAGGGAGTGGGAGAGAGAGAGTGTGTGTGTTTTCTCTAGTTAGGGTGGGAGGGAGAGACCAAAGAGAGAGAGAGTTATGTACTTAGGGTGGGAGGGAGAGACTTGAGAGAGGGGAATAAGGTAGGAGGGATAGAGCTAAAATAGAGGTAGAGATGGAGAGAGAGAGTGAGAGAGAGAGAGAGTTCTCTAGTTAGAGTGGGAGGGAGAGAGGGAGAGGGATAGATATGGAGTAGGAGAGAGATAGAGAGATAGAGACGTAGAGAGAGAGTGAGGGGGTGTGAGGGAGAGACTAGAGAGAGTGTGTGTGTGTGTTCTCTAGTTTGTGTGTGTGTTCTATAGTTAGTGTGGGAGGGAGAGACTTGAGAGAGGGAGAGGGGGTGGGAGGGAGAGACTTGAGAAAGAGAGAGAGGGAGATAGGAGGGAGAGATTTGAGAGAAGGTGAGGGGTTGGGAGGGATAGAATTGAGAGAGAGGGAAGGGGTAGGAGGGATAAACCTAAGAGAGAGGGAGAGAGAGGGAGAGGCGGAGAGGGAGATAGGAGGGAGAGAGGTATCGAGAGAGAGAGATTTCTCTAGTTAGGGTGGGAGGAAGAGACTTAAGAGAGGGATAGAGAGACTTGAGAGAGAGATTTATCTAGTTAGGATGGGAGGGAGAGACTTTAGAGAGACAAAGAGAATTATCTAGTTAGGGTGGGAGGGAGAGACCTATGTGTGTGTGTGTGTGTGTGTGTGTGTGTGTGAGAGAGAGGGGGGTGAGGGAGATACCTTAGAGAAAGAAAAAGAGAGAGAGAGTGTGTTATCTAGTTAGGGTGGGAGGGAGAGACTTGAGAAGAGGGGAAGTAGATGAGAGGGAGAGATGAGAGAGAGAGAGAGAGAGAGAGAGAGAGAGAGAGAGAGAGAGAGAGAGAGAGAGAGAGAGAGAGTTAGGGTGTGAGGGAGAGACTTGAGAGAGGGAGAGACCTAAGAGAGAGAGAAAGATAGAGGGAGTGAGATATACTTGAGAGAGAGATAGAGGGAGTGAGATATACCTAAGAGAGAGGGGTGGGAGGGATAGAATGAGGGATATTCCTAAGAGAGAGAGGGGGAAAGATGGATTTGCACCTAAAGACTAAGCCATAAACTAGAAAGCATAAACCATAAAACCTAAACTTTGAACCCTGAACAATAAAGTCTAAACCGAAGAGAGAGAGATGGGGGGAGAGAGAGTGTATGAGAGAGAGAAATACAAAGGGAAGGAGGAACGTTGGGAGATTAAGAGAGAGGGAGAGAGGGAGGGAGAGTTAGAGGGAATTATTGAGGGAGAGGTAGAGATGGAGAGAGGTAGAGACAAGTATATAGGGGAGAGATAGAGAGGGAGGAGGAGGGAGGGAGAGAGATAGAGAGAAGTAGAGAGGGGAGGAGGGAGGGATAGAGGGAGAGAGAATTATGATAAAGAGAATAAGAGAGAGGAATGAAGGAGGAAGGTAGAGATATTGAGAGAGAGAGGAGGGAGGGTGAGAGATAGGCAGAGAGGGATAGGTTAGATAGAGATAAGTAGAGAAGGAAGGTGGTTGGGATGAAGGAAGAGAGAGAGAGAGAGGAGGGAGGGATAGAGATAGGTAGAGAGGGATAGGTTAGATAGAGTGAAGTAGAGAGGGAAGGTGCGTGGGAGGAAGGAAGAGAGAGAGAGAGAGAGAGGGAGATAGAGAAAATTAGAGAGGGAAGGAGGGAAGGAGGAAAGGATGGAGGGATGGAGGGGGAGAGAAAGGTTAGATAAATAGAAGTGTAGAGGGAAGGAGAGAATGTAAGGTCTAGAGTATAAGGGATAAAAATGTGCGAGATAAAGAGAGATAAATGATACAAATTTCTGATTACTAAAATTTGACCTCCTGATTATTGAAATTTGACATAATGATTACTGAAATTTGACTAAGTTTGAAATTTTTGAGATCTTCCAAAAACTAGAATTTGTATTATAACACCTAGAGATCCGAAACCACTCTCAAACATCTTGAAACTATATACATGAAATATAACTTGAAGTATAAGAAATTAAATGTCCATATGTAAATGCCAACTTATTCTTAAATGTTTATTTCATATATATAGTTTCCTTGAAAGATAACAAGAAGAAAGAGACAAAGAAAAAAAGAAGAAAAAAATTTCAATGTAGACCAAAACACATGCATGTCATAATGTGCTCGCATTTTGGAAATGTTTTTTTTGATTTCAAAAAATGCACATTTTTTGAACTCAAAATGCATGCGTTTTTTTAAATTTAAACCATAATGTGAGCGCGTTATAACATTCTCACGTTATGCCCTGGTAATGACCGATCCTAGGCTCGGTCATTACCAAGCCATAATGCGAGTGTGTTTTACTATAACACACTTGCAGTTTTAATATTTGAGGATGAAAAAGTAAATTGGCCACAAATTGGCTACCCATCTTTTTGCACCCACCCCATACACAAATCCATCTATTCCTTCAATAAGATGTCAAGGCATTACAAATTACCACTTGTGCACAAAATCAAACTTCCCAAGATGAAGAAGTGCTGATTTTTAGAACACATACACTAAAGTACTTCCAAAGAATTTCAAAGCCATGTACAAGCTGTTGAGAATTTTTTGAGAATATTTGGTGTTGTCATTGATTTCAAAACCTGGGATCTGGAAGGTTGTGCTTTGGATGATATACAAAAATGATCTATCCTATCATGTAGTATGGATGTTATCCTTGATCCGAATATGGTAGTACTTATTTTTGGGACATTCTTGGAAGACTGTTAATGCATAATAATTAAGTCTAATATTTTGATATTGGTTGTGGTGGTCAAAGAATTGTCCAGGTATCCTTGCTATCCAGGCATTCATGTAGCATGTTACAAGTTATGGTATGTCTAAGTGCATTCCTCCGGTTGGTACTGAAATTGATGGAGATCAATACTTGGTCTTGGTTGTAGTGTTCTCATTGGTTCCAAAATATATCTTATGTAATTCAAGTTATCTATCTTTTAGTAATTATGCTTATCTTATGTATGACCTATTTATGGGTCCCGTGGTAACGTGGTAAGGAGATCTCTATGTGCAACCTATCCTTTGGGTCTAGTGTTGGTGTACCAAGCCTTATTGAATATCTCAAGGTTGTTCTTCAAGCCAACATGTTTTGCAAGGAAAACATATTTTGTTATATGGGTATATATATATAAAATCTCTTTGATTCCAGCGATGTAGTATGGTGTGTGCAAACAGTGATAAGGGCGTGAAGGATTGTAGGACAAGAAACAAAGAAGGAAGTGGAGGAAAGTGTCAGGAAGAAGTAATATGTATTACATAGGTTGTGCAAGGAAGGTGGGGAGAATATTCTTGATTGGATGGATCTATTGCAGAAAGATATTGTGCTCTTAATTAGAACTAACTTCATGCATATGTAGATATAGCTTCATCAGCTCATATTTTGTCTATTTTGTAATCAAATGTTTTTGTATTAATCGAGCAGTGATCCCACTGATAGTGAGCCTTGAATATAGTGATAATTTTGGCAGTGTGCCCTTGTAATGATCACTTTAACCGATGTCACCTTAACCAATGTTTTACAATTGAGAATTAGCATTCTCTAAGGTTTTTCCCATTTTGGGTTTCCACCTAAATTCTGGTGTTCATTGTGCATGGTGTAGTTGTGCATTTTCATTTTCATATCTATTTTGATTATCAAATTAATTTAAGATTTCTCTAAATAAATTATAGTCAATAAATTTTTTTTAGTATAACTGATTCACCCCCTCTCTCAGTTATCTGAAATGTTCAACAATTGGTATCAGATCACAGTCCTTTAAAGATAGAGTTTAATTGCTTGAGGGAGATCTTGACAGTTTGAACAAGATGGCAGGAGATTATTACTCTCACGAAGAACTGAATACATAATATATGATATGGAAAGAACATAATCTGAAAATAAATAATGTAAATAAAACATCAAGGAGACAAATGCTTGTATCTCAAAGCTAAGGGAGAAAATCTAGAAATTCAAAGCAAGACACAAAGAGGTCAGCGAGGAATTAAATGAGTCAGAGGAAAGTCTTTTGAATCTAAAGCTACAGTTGGATGAATGCAAGAAGACTGAAGAAATTATCAAGGATACCATCAACCACAAATTAGAACAAAATGAGAAATTAGATCAAGAGTTAAGAAGGTTGAAATCCGATGCAAGAGTATGTGAAAGTAGCATAATTATAAATCAACTCTTATCCCTATAGAAATGTCACAAGGATAAGGAAGGACTTGGCTTCTCAGGTGAAAGCTCAAATTAGAATACTAAGGGTAAAGACAAAGCAGTTGAAGCTGAAGCAAGATCTATTGTAACAAGCAAGGTCCGAAGCTCTAGAACATCTATGAAAAGACCTTTGGTTAGGAAACCAAATTCTCAAAGGTACTTATAGTTTAATGGTCATTTTTTTCTATACAAAAAATTTGGACATAAGGTTGTAGAGTGTAGAAGCAAGAAGGAAATAAGTACTCAATGCATTAACTGTCACAAGTTTGGTCACAAAGCAAGTCATTGCAAAAGTCAATTATCTAATCTAGCTAGAAGGAATGGAATGAACAATATCTTTAATGGTTATTGCTATGTATGCCATGGTTATGGTCACAAATCTAATCAGTGTAGATCTAGGGTTCACTTAGTTGAGTCAGGAAAAAGATGTTACAGGTGAAGTCAATCTAGACATTGTGCTAACACATGCAGATATGTTGCTCCAGGAAAGTCTGAAAAAATAAAAAAGGAGGTTGTAGAATCAGATGAATGTAAGAAGAACACCATCATGGTTTGGAAGAAAAAGGAAACAAGTGTGGGGAGCCCTTCTAGAATCTGAGCCAACTACCTTGTCTTAGGGGGAGTTTTGCAATACATAACTTGTTGGTTCCCCCTCTCCAAAGTAATATTGATGTGTTTCCAACATGACTAAGTTTGATCTAGTTGGTGATGCATGATGAATCTTAATCTGATTGATTGAAAAGTGAAGTACAAGTGCTAGTGTCATCGATTTACATTTTTGGAAGAAAATAATCATGAGCAATTATGGATAAAGATAGAATTTCAAATCATTTCTCACATTTTGGAAAGAAGGAGAAGAGGTTTCACTGAGCGATAAAATGATTGAAGAAGCTAAGCACGATGATGGAATCCTTGTTATTTAATTGTGAATCTAATGGTGGTATTTCACTAAGGCTGAAGGGAGTAGAGTTAGAAAAATTTGACTATCGAAAGATGAAGGAAATGGAACTAGGGTTGAAGACTGATAAAATTGTAGAATGTAAGTGCCTTGGGTATGGATCTATGGGGAGAATTCCCTTGGAATTCTGAAAAAGAGTATCTTTCTCCTATTGTGTTGATTCAAGGATGACAACATCATTTTCGACAAACCCTATGCATTCACTATGGAAGCCATTGAAGCTATTACTAGATTGTACAATGTTGGTGACTTCCCTGGGAAGAAGACAATGAAATATAGAGACGTGGAAGAACTTATTGGTATCGACAAAGATCCTCAAGCTCTATGCATAAATACAATTTATTATCTCATAGTAAGGGATGTTGGTTTCAGTATCACTTACAAAATCTATTTATGAACTTGTGAAGGTTCTACATCAACTATTGCTATGTATCTTGCACATAAGATGATGAAGGAAAATAATTAGTTTGACCTGTGTAGCCTTGTAATGGAAAACCTAATTGAGAATGTCACAATGTCTTTGGTTGAGAGTTATCCCTTCGGGTTTGGGTCTCTGCTCATGTGTTTAGTATTCTATTTTCTGAATTTGTTACCGTTAAAGGATAATATTAAACAGAAGTCTGACATTCCTATTGGAAATGAAGTTTACAAATATTTGGAATGCATGCAAAGTTTATTTCTTATCCTTGAAAATGGATATGTGCTCTGGTGTTATAGTGTTTGGTCCTACACCTAGGTATGTGCAAGATCATGATGGCCAAAAAGTGGTGATATGTAAGTGATATGATGGCCCATGCGGCTGACGACTTTTTTTTTACCCAAAATTGATGAAACGAAAACAGTTTTTAGAGGAGATTCTCAACTTTCCACCAATATAAATTATTCTTTACTTTGAATTTAATAAATAATTATTATTCATTTTCTATTAGAATTACGAATAAAGTCCTAATTGATAGGCTGATTGAAAAACACCTATAAATTTCAAATGGTATCACATTTTTTGAATTCGAAACATGCGTCACATTTTATGCTTTGCATACTATAGGATTAAAAAATAAAATTGAATTTCATGAAGTTTTGACCAAGTGAAGGTGGTTAGACAGACGAGATTTTATATTTTTTAAAATTTGTAATAAAAAAATCATAATTAATTATTTACTTGGAAACAAATTATAAAGAAATATCCATCACATCGGGACATGAGTCCTCTACTTATATCTAAAATATTATAAAAAAATATTATCAATTTATTGTAGTTAGGGTGGTTAGACAAACACCTACTTCTTATTTTTACCCTGAAATTTAAGTACTACTGCATTGAAATTTCAAATTTTTACCGACTAGATTATTTAAAAAAAAATAAAGGTCTATTAGTTTACAATCTACATTCAATTTGATACAGATTCTATGTTTACATTTTTTTGAAATAATATAGATAACTTATTCAAATTTTTACGTCGAGTTGTCTAGCTCTAATTTTCTGACTTTTTATTGCCACTTAAGGGCCTATTTTTTCCATGATGATCCTGCACATACCCTCCTATCAATTAGTTTGATGAGGGTTTTTCCTCCAGTAAGAAGAAGTTAGAGGTTGTCATTTTTGGTTCCCCTCTGTAACCTAAAAGGAGGAAAATTAACACAAAAGATGGCATCACTATCTCAGAAGAGAAGGAGAAGGAAGAAGAGTCTATGCCTATATCTAATGAAGTTCATTCAGTGTTGGATGAGGGGGATATGAAAAATATTGTTGGAATGTGGTATGCCTGCTCTTCGATTAGTAGGCATAGAATTGAAGATGCCTTAGTTGATTATCTGCTCAAAATGGGTACTACAATTTTTGTTGTTTCTGACTCGTTACCAGATGATCTGATAGAAGTTATTGAAGAAAGGTTGTTAGAGGAAGGATTTGAAGGACATAAGATCCAAGATATGATTGAGAGAAGGTGTTTCAAATCCAAAAAAAAGTTCTCCAAACAAATTGGTGAGAAAAGAGAATACATTAAGGATATGTTTGACATCTACAAGTATTGTCTCTGATGGCCTGTTGTTGCTGATAACTTTAGAAGTTAAATTGAAGTTATTGAATCTGAATTGAATGATATTGGTAAGTGCTTTGATCTCTTCAAAGATAAAAATGGAAAACATTTAGAATAAAATTTGGCGAGTTTCAAGTTGAGTTATTGTCTACTTAGAGACAAAGGGAAGACTTGGTTAAAACTCTCTAGTTGGTCAAATAAATTGTTGAGGTCCAGTTGGATCATCTCCCCGGGATACTTTCCGATGCAGAGGATTGTAAACAACAATGCCTATCTCTGGACCGATCATCATCATTTGAGCTATTGGATCTACTAGATAGTATGTGTACTAGAATAGTTTCTATAGTGCAAGCTTGGAAGATGATTCTTACAACTATGAGAGAAAGTTACAAGAAAAAATTTCATGTGAAAAGTGTTATTTTTACTTTATTTTCTGAATGTTCTTATTTGGCCCTTTTCCTTTGATGGAAAAAAGAGGGATAAAATGAAGAGAAAAAAAAAGAGGAATTGAATTGCTTGACAAAGGGGGAGCACTTGGAGTATTTTGTCTGCAATTTTTGTGGTTTTGATTTTTTGTTGTTTTTCCATCAATTCCAAAGGGGGAGATTGTTGAGAAGATTTAGCATTGTTGTCATTGATTTCAAAACTTTGGATCCAGAAGGTTGTGCTTTGGATGATGTACATAAATGATCTATCCTATCATGTAGTATGAATGTTATCCTTGATTTGGATATGACAGTACTTCTTTTTGTGACATCCATGGAAGACAATTAATTCAAAATAATGAAGACTGATCTTTTGATATTGGTTGTTGTCCTGAAAGCACTTTTTTAGGTATCCTTGCTATTAGAACATTCATGTAGCATGTTACAGGTTTTGGTATGTCTAATTGCATTCCTCCGATTGGTACTGAAATTGATGGAGATCAAGATTTGGTCTTGGTTGTGGTGTTCTCATCGACTCTAGAATATATCTTATGTAATTCAAGTTAGCTATCTTTTAGTAATTATGCTTATCTTATGTATGAACTATTTATGGGTCCCATGGTAATGTGGTAAGGATATCTCTATGTGCGACCTATCCTTTGGGTTTGGTGCTAGCATACCAAGCCTTATTGAATTTCTCAATGTTATTCTTCAAGCTAGCATGTTTTGCTAGGCCGACTGATTTTTTTCTATACACACACACACACATATATAGAATATCTCTTTGATTTCAGAGACGTAGTATGGTGTGTGAAAATATTAATAAGGGGGTGAAGTAATCTATATTGCAGAGGCTATGCAAGTAAGGTGGGCATAAGATTCTTGTATGGATCTACTACAGAAAGGTATTGTGCTCTTAACCAAAACTAACTTCATGCATATGTAGATGCAGCTTCATCAACTCATGTTTTATCTATTTTATGATTATATGTTTTTGTATTAATCGAGCAGTCAACACACCGGTAGTGATCCTTACCTACAATGAGAATTTTGGTAGTGACCCCTTGTAAAAATCAGCTTAACTAGTGTCACTTGAATCAGTGTGCTATAATTAAGTATTAGCATTCTTTGTGTTTTTTCCCATCTTGGGTTTCCATGTAAATTTTGGTGGTCATTGTGCATGGTGTAGTTGTGTGTTTTCATATTCATATCTATTTATATTATCTGATTAATTTAAGATTGCTTTGAGTCGATTAAATTCAAAAAAATGATTTTAGTATAACTGATTCACCCCCCCTGCTTAGTTATCCAAACCATTCAACACAAGCAATATTTTTCAATGACTATGCATAAAATGAACTTCTCCAAGATGTAAGGGCACTGAATTTCAGCACCCCTACATAAAATCTTGAAAATTTCACTAACTTCAAAGAACTTCCAAAATTGTGTTTCAAGCTTTGTTCACTCAATGTTTCTCATTCCATTGCTTCCTTCTTCTCGCTCCAAAGTGCTTACTTGGATTTCCACATTCCCTCACTCTCATAATACATACTTTTCTACTATTGGAAAAATCCATTATTTCCTTGCACTTTTACACCATCTCCTATTAGGCATGCCTCAAAGGCATTCTTGTAAGATATTAGTGTTCTTGGTGTATTCGATGACAACTGAAGAGTCAATATCATCAAGAAAGAAGGAAAAAATGAAATACACATATCAAGGTGTTTATCCACCTACAATGATCACATCCAAGATTAATGAGATCAATGATATAGAAATTGGTCATCTTGATATGAATGATTTTGTTTAAAGAACAGTGAAGCAATCCCTTGAAAAAGATTTGGAGGCCATTTTTCATAACAATCTTCATCAAGTTACCTCATTCCCAGTAGCAACTTATTTTCTAGAGTTTTTTTTGCAAGCTGCCTCACACTACATTCGAGATGAAAAAAGTTTTAGACTCTTCAGGAAAAGTAATGATGAGGTTGGATGTTAATTTCTTCGATGTGGTTTTCCAAGTCCCAACCATGGAGAAATATACAGAAATGACTATTCAACATGCCCAAGAGGCTTATGATAAAAATAAAAATGAAGCCAAGTAGTTGATCAATATGAAATGGTTCAAGGCTTTGAGGCCCAACATCTCAAGATGGCCTAACAACCTTCCTCGCAGTGATTTCAAATAGGATGTGTGTGATATGATTACTCTTCTAAGTAGATTAAAAGGATTACCAACTTGAGAAACTTTCCAAGAGTGGATGTATGAGTGCATTAGGATAATCAAGAAAAAAGTATCACATTGATTGGGGTGCCCAAATCAGTGGTGAGATCCATAAAATTTCTACATTACTTCATACCTAGTGTACGATCTAGCAACCATGAGGAAATATCCAGGTCTAACAATAGAAGGAGATAGGAGATACATGTGCCAGTGCATAAGTACTATTCCCAAATTACTCTCAGAGGCAACATCAAACACTTTAGAAGGGTAAAAGATATGTTTTTTTTACCCTTAATTTGTATGTTTGATCCATCCTTGGAGAAGAAAAGGGTCTCTGATGAAGTGTGGAAGGTTTTGAATAAATATGGATGTATCTTCTTGCAATTTCCCACTTACATATACCTAAGGGTAAGTTGCTATATAGGGTATTCCTACATGTTACCGAGATATTATTTTGACAAGTGGGTGTTGATGGAAATTTGTAGAAAGGTTATCATAGTGCATAATGAATGTAAATCCATTCATAAGCTAGGTATTAAGTCTCCAATAACCATTGGTAGATATTCAATACAGGCTGTGCCCAAGGCCAAAGTTGTAGTATCAAAGATGCAAATTGTTACTCTAAAGACTTACAAATATAGAAATAATTTTGATTATAGAGGAATGAAGAGAAAAATAAAAAGATTCATAGGAATTTCTATCATTTTGAAGATATTTGGGTAGATTATAGGAATGAAGAGGATATTAGAAAGATGGGTTATTATAGGCTTACTATAGAACATATCTTGGCTTGGCGGACCTTCCAAAGAACATTGAAGATCCTCATGATATTCTAGATGATTCTTACGATGATAGGGATATAGAAAGAAAACCCTTTTCACTCATTCAGTGGTCTCAAAAAGAGAATACTTCCATCCGCCAAAGGCTTATTCCCATTTTGAGTAGTACCACTGAATGGTTACAAAGGCAAATAATTTAGTTAAATTCTTTCAAGACCAATTATGAAAGTGAAACTTATTTGAAGGAGAAGCCAACCGAGAAAAAGAGCTTAGTACCCAGAATAAGGCAAGTGTTGCTCCTTCTTCCTGATGCAAGGGACCTAAGGTTACATTCACTTGTGGGAAGAGTACAACAAAAACTGTAGAAGAGGAATAAACTAGTGAAGATGAACAACTAAAAAGTGAAGAGAAACATGATGATGAAGAATTGAATGAGGAAGAATAAATGAATGATGAAGATGAAAAGGATGAGAAATCAAAGGGAGATCAAGGAGATGGGGGAAGTGAATAGGAAGAAGAGAGGCATGATGAAGAAATACGAACATCTCCCCATGAGAATGTCGCTCAAAGTCCTCTGCATACATCATCCCATATAGCTACCACAACACCTCACAAAACTTCCTATTCCCACCTCTCCTCCACCTCCTCTTCCAACTTCACCACCACCTTAAACAATTCTACATACACTTAAAGTGACAATACCTCCCATAATGCACTTAATTTATTCTACTCCTTCCATAGAGTCACTTTTGCAGAGTGTTGATATTACTTCGAGTTCTCTATAATCTATTCCAAGTTTTTCATCTATGTCATTTGACATATCTTGGAAAATTGAATTCAATCATTTCATGAATGAACCATTGCCAGATACATCGAATTTTCAAATTCTAGGAGCAGTAATGAATGAGACAACAAATATTGTAACTACCACATTTTTTCCCACATATACTAGTGTAACTCAGGAATTAGCAGTAGGGCCCAAAGGTAAAGTTTCTTTTCTTCCTCCATGGTTGGCTTCATAGGAATCGAAACAGAAAAAGCAAGTAATCTCTCCCGATGAGTTGGATCTTGAGGAACTAGCTCCAAAAAATCCAAAAGTTCACTCAAGATTAATTTACTATGGAACTAATCATTGAAGACTACATAACGAATATGTACCTTTGTAATCCTTCCAGTTACATATATTTATTATACTGGTACTCCTAGACTATTCTTTGACAAGTTAGAAGTATTGGAAATTACTAGTTAGGTTTTATTTAAAGTTTTATTGCATCAAGAAATACAAAATGTGGAACATTGTAAACATATTCTATGAAAGAAGAGAGAGTCATGAATGTAACACACTCCCATATAATTATTTTAGTGTATGTATATTGTAAAGTTCAAAATAGTTTACTTTCAGTTCTAGTAAGTAGTAAGAAGGGTGCCTCCCCTTTTTGAGAGGAGATATTTTATCTCACAATAATTGTGGCTGAAATTCAATTTTTGTAATATGTAAAAGGGATTACAAAATTTTCACCCAACACCATTTACCTACATTCTTGATTTAAGTAGATCCTTTGACTTATATATGAGGGTTTATAGCCTTGTCTATACAGGATGCCAACGTGTCTCTAACACTACAACATGTCACACTGACATCCTACTCCCACATTGCCTTCTTTTGGTTGAGAGCTTCTCCTTCTATCTAAAAAATCTCATTAGTGTGTGTAAATAAAATATAAGCATACATAAATAAAATCTAAATGTGTATAAATATAATTTTACATAATATACGTAAATAAATAAATAAAATGTATACAATACATAAATAAAACATAAACATACATAAACAAATTTTAAATATATAGAACTATAAATAAAACATATATATACATAAATAAAATATGTATTGGTTGATATTGATTATTAAACTAAGACAGTATACAGTTCTTCATATTGTATAATAAATCTGAATAATTGTATTGCATTTTGATACATACCCAGCATGAAAAATTCAAAGCATTGAAGCAAAGAGAAGTGACAAACAATAGAAATAGTCATAACCTACAGTTTCAAAAATAGATCATGGATTCAAATTTTGTTCATTTCCCATGTGTCCTATATGGATGTTTATCTCGTGCCTTGTTTCATATGAATGTTTATTTTCCTTAAGGATCTGATGGCTATTGAGCAGTTAAACAAATTTGACCTCCAACTGATATATTTCATCAGGACTCCTTCGAATGTAAACCTAACTGCCTTAGAAATGTTAATGCTTCCAAAATGGTTTTACCACAATGCTATACAAATAGTACCCAACTAATCATTCATTAAATAGTCGCACATATCACAGAGATGAACTTTATGAAAAAGGCAATTTTGTAAGGGGTGAGTTCAAAGTATAAACATCTTAAACAATAACTTCAACACTCTTCTCACACGGCTATATTTTCGAGGAATACAAACATGGGAGGATGTCATATGACTCTCTGGGCTGCCCGAACTCACGAAACCAGCTAAAATTGATCTATTATCATGTCAAGTAAGACCCCAATTTATATTGCTCACCACTCACTAGACTGTCATATGACTCGCTGGACTGCCCCAACTCACGAAATCAGGTAAAATTGATCTATTATCATGTCAAGTAAGACCCCAATTTATATTGCTCACCACTCACTGGACTGTCATATGACTCGTTGGACTTCCCGATCTCACGAAATCAGCTAAAATTGATCTATTATCATGTCAATTAAGACCCCAATTTATATTGCTCACCACTCACTGGACTGTCATATGACTCGCTGGACTGCCCGAACTCACGAAATCAGCTAAAATTGATCTATTATCATGTCAAGTAAGACCCCAATTTATATTGCTCACCACTCACTGGACTGTCATATGACTCGCTGGACTGCCCGAACTCACGAAATCAGCTAAAATTGATCTATTATCATGTCAAGTAAGACCCCAATTTATATTGCTCACCACTCACTGGACTGTCATATGACTCGCTGGACTGCCCGAACTCACGAAATCAGCTAAAATTGATCTATTATCATGTCAAGTAAGACCCCAATTTATATTGCTCACTCATTGGACTGTCATATGACTCGCTGGACTGCCCGAACTCACGAAATCGGCTGAAATTAGCTTCTCATACTTTGCAGAGTAAGAGTCGAGTCTTACTTTCTGTCTTTTGCAGAGACATGTCAATCATTACACAAACCAGAAAGCTGATTGAGCACACAAGGAACAACCAAAGTTTTAATTATTTATTTATGGTTAAAAGTACTAAAGCTGATGGGGACATATACTCTATTCAAAGTTGGAGGGGACAGGGGATAAATCTAATACCTTTTTTGGGATCAAGTTTTACATTTACTATTAATTGTTTCACTCTTGATACAACCATCAAATTCAACTGCTGATCACATAGAATAAAGTTCAACTTTGGTGCCTTCACATAATCAGATGAAGATCATTCTTTCTTTCAGTGATTTGTGTTGATCAACAGCAGGGACATGGGGCCCTCTGGTTTGGCCCTTCTATATTTTGTATAAACTTTATCATGTTAAATTTCTCAGTAATTCTGGTAAAGGTGGTGCAAGTGCTATAGATTGTGTTGATTCTTTCGATGAGAGCAGTTACAGTGGGAGAACAATTTTAGGGGATCTGAACCCCATGAAATTATATTTGTTTTCTAGATTGTCAAGATGTCAAGGTGAGAGATGAATATAAAATGATATCGATTGAAACAAAGCAGCCGACAAGAAAGAACACTATAACAAATCAATAACAATAATATTGAACATCAAGTATTCTGGAAAGAGCACTAGATCTTTGACACTGAAGTAAAAGACGAATTCTCGACTCTTACTCTGCCTCTACAACTGGTATCACTTATTATTATTCATATTCGTGGGGAGACTATTCCAAAATGATAGTTGCAGCAGTTAATTTCTCTTAACTTATCACTGAACAAGCTTTGTGCAGGAATTTCAGTGGGTTTGGAGAAGCTTATGAATCTGAAGAACTTAGATTTGCATCAAAATCAGCTATCTGAACAATAGTGGAGAGTAGAGACTCTGTAGCAGAGCTAATTCAAATGTGAACTCAAGAGACTTGGCTAATTCATCTAAAATTTCAAAATGCAGAGTAACAGAGGACAAGTACCATGAAGAAATGTGACTCTGAATGTCACAATTAGTCTCCTTCGCTCCTATTGTTTGACATGTTTAAGTTTTGAAGCTCACCTATTTATTTTTCAGTTAGGAATCTTCATTTACATCTTATATTGTTAGTCAAGCTAAATTTGTTCTCTTGCAGGTTGTCTTAGATTTAGGTCGATGCCCAGAAGCTCGCTTCCTTGGTGAAGATGGTGGTGTGTCTCTACGGGCTGAAGAGGTAATCATTGTATGCACTAAAACAATCGTTTTTCCACGGTATGTTCTCTATTATAATGACTTTGGTAAAGACATATTGAATAAAGGTGTTCAACCAACTCATGTTGCATATCTAGACAATCTTAGTTTTGTTTTTAATTAGTTGGGGTCAGTCCATGGGTGCTTGTCAACTGTTGTCCAACTGACACACCTTTTGATCTGCCCTTGTGGTGATCCCTTCGATGCATTTAAGGGTAGTTTGGAGTTGTTTCTCCCTAGAGGTAATAAAGGGCCAAGTTTGTGGTTTCATTTCTGTGTATACTTATCTTTGATTTGGCTGGGCATTTGCTTCCTACACTACATTTGGCTCTGTCTCTATTCTAGATATGGGTCAAATCAGAGAAACAAATCT
Organism: Sequoiadendron giganteum; assembly: GCA_007115665.2. NCBI lineage: Eukaryota > Viridiplantae > Streptophyta > Pinopsida > Cupressales > Cupressaceae > Sequoiadendron > Sequoiadendron giganteum. Next base: position 103,759,963 of record CM021105.1, on the reverse strand, counting down.
ATCCACAATAAGGTTGTGAAAGTCTAACAAGAATTATTCACGGGCAGAGAACTTCAGAAATGCACAATTCAAGCTGAAATCGAGAAGATAACGTAACAGAAGACTACTTTTTATTTGGAACATTGTGATAAGGGGATACATTCAACCAACTCAATTCCCCAAGGTCACAAACATTGTTTCATTTGATTTGTTGAGTCTTGTGTGTCTAATCCAATTTCAAGTGTTGTGTTGTACTTGTGTTTTTTAGTCTCTACATTTAGAAAAAAAATGTGAATGTTGTTAGCTGTAGTAGGTGTTTACCTTCAAGAAAAATATATAAAAATCTCTCATATTGAGTAGAAGTGCTGATAAGACTTGTACCCTTTTCTGAGAACAAAACCGCGGACAACTTCTTTAGTTTTTTTTGCAATGCATGCTCAAAATCCATAAACTTAACTTGTACATATTGTAGAAAGCTAGAGGCCCCATGTCCTTAAGCTTTAGGGTTTAATTTAGTTTTTAGTTATAAGGGAGCTTCCATTTCTAATTTGAAGAAATGTTTATTCTTACATGCTGTTCTATTTTGTGTTGTCTTGAAAGGGATAAATTAAAATGCTAACACGAGGAATTTGTAGACAAATCTGTATATGATCTTTATCTTTTAATGCTATTTTTGAAAATTTTAGCTACTCTACCAAACTACCAATATATCTTGTTGGGAATGGACATTTTTCCCCTCTAATATAATAGTTTTTTCTTAGTAAGAAAAACATAGAATTTAGATAAATTGAAGAAGTAACAAATTTCTCTTCAAACTATCTTCAATCCAATACTAAAAACATATAAAAATTAAAATAAGAAAAACAGAAGAAAATCCATCGGTAGGCCTATAGGGGTCATACCGACCCAAAAGTCAGGTGCACAAAGAGAGATGACCAAATAATTACTAGAGAAGGCACTGGCATGATGAACATGGGACTACGTTAAGGAGGGAATCGATGTGGACCCTCTCAAAGAGATTTGCAGAGTAAGAGTCGAGTCTGTCTTTGTGTTCTTGCATATGAATTTCTAGATTGTAAAAATTGATACACATTATAAAATTGAAGAAATGAAGGATTGGTATTCAAACACAGAGTAATCAAGAGATGGCTTAGACTCTGCCTCTACAACTGGTATCACTTATTATGATTCATATTCGTGGGGAGACTATTCCAAAGTGATAATTGCAGCAGTTAGTTTCTCTTAACTTATCACTGAACAAGCTTTGTGGAGGAATTTCAGCGGGTTTGGAGAAGCTTATGAATCTGAAGAACTTAGATTTGCATCAAAATCAGCTATCTGAACAAATTGAAAGTTCTTTACAAAGATAACTTCCAAAATGGAAGAGGACTTGTTATTTGTTTGGCAGAATCCCTTAGAGGAATGCAGCCTCATGGGATGCCTCAAGCGAATGTAGGCTTATGAAATACCTTGAAGGCAAGGTCTATGATAAGTTTGACAAAATACCTTGAGGAAATCTGAAACCGTAGCCCAATTACACATCTAATAAGTAATTATCTTCATCAATAAAATGTGTTGGATAGTGGTAACTGAGAATAGTGTTGGATAGTGGAAACTGAAAATAGTGGACAGTAGAGACGCTATAGCAGAGCTAATTCAAATGTAAACTAAAGAGACTTGGCTAATTCATCTAAAATTTCAAAATGCAGAGTAACAGAGGACAAGTCCGCCTGTATAAAAGTTTCAAACGCAAGTATCTATTTACCCACTAACCTAGATCATCAACATTGATAAAACAACTTGGAGGTTGATACCATAGCTCTGGATCTTTTCTATCATTTTTATTATTCACATGAAATATCAAAAGACCCATTCTAGTATGTTTTACTCAAATTCCATTCTATTCAAATTTTTTACTCAAATGCCATTCTATTCAATGCAACCAAGATTTCACATTTTAAAAATGCATTTCAAACAATTAAAAGTTTGGCAAAGAGTTCACACCTCAGCGTCTTCAAATCGATGTTCAAAAAATTCATAATAAAAGAAAAATGTGGGCCATCGCAGACATACCTTCAAGGTGGCTATAAAGCCGACTAATCTTCAACCAGGCACTTTGCAGAGCTCGGTTGGGAATCAAAAAATACTGCAATTCTCCTATAAAGCCGACTAATCTTCAGAATTAAGTTGTTGTAAACCCTAGTCTTGTTGTCGTAGAATTGTCGTCCCTAACCTGCAGACAAATCCGCTTTCGTCTGATGAACCCTTCCCATCTCTAGCATTTCACTGCTTTCTTTGTCATCAGTGTTTTGTCTTCTTTTAGAAGAGATCCGCGAATTTATATGACAGAAAGGGAAATTTCCACTGTAGAAGTGTTCCTGCTTCTTGGATATCCATTGCTTTGAAACCATTATCCAGATTCAGACGTCACATTACATAAACTCCGCTACTCTTGTTAGAAATCTGTAAAATCACCTGTGTATATCCCTAACACATTTAACCTTATGATTTCATACCCGTTGCAATTTGAATTTGAATAGCAGCATACCCGTTGCAAATTGAATTTCTTTAGGACTTTTATTTTCTTTCATTTTTTTCTTTGCTTTTTTTAGTGGCACTCTAAAGTCTTGCCGCTCTTGGTTTCATATTCTTAAAAATGTTATAAAATGTTTCATTTCAAGTTTTGAGTTATGTAATTTTACATAGGGGTAATTTTCTATTCAATAGTAAAGTTTTTATTATATATTCGTTAAGATTGATTATAAATATTTGTGTATTGTGAAGTTTTGACATTTTGGGGAAATATAACATTTTAGAAATTCATTTCAAATCATAGTAAAGGAGAGTAGAGGTCAAGTAAGCAAACATGCTCATCTAAAATCAATTATTCATTAAGTTAGTACGAGGACCACCTCTATTGCAAAATCACATCCTTTGGCTAGTATTTTGTTTCATCGAGAATTTGTTGACTGTATTAACTTCTTAAATTTGAGATGAAAGTGGGTGAACTTAGGCTTTTTAAGAGGTATGTGATGATGAATGTTTTACAACAATTTCCTTACTATCAGTAACCCATTTTGGCCTTCATATAGTGCTTGTGATCTGTCCAACTATTTTCCACATTATGCTTAGTTAACTTTCCTAACTCATTTTAGCCTCCTAGGAATGTTTTTATTGCGTTGGTTATATGGATGCGTGTCTTGGTTAGTGTCATCATCCATGACAAGTGATCACTGATTGTATTATTTATCATATGAGGCATAACTAACTCCACCATTCAATGACGATGGTATCAATTTTATTTAGAATTGTTACTTGTGATTATAAACCAATATAAGTTTTTCCTTGGTTATTTCCAAAATAACAATTCCTCCCTTGATTGTGTATATACTTGTAAATACGAAAAATTTTCTACACAACTTTGAATGTTCTAGGGTAAATCAACTTCACTAAAGGAAAATAAATTGCAAAAAAAATATTGTAGAGATTGAAGATTACAAAAACCACCAACAAAGTATAGTAATTATTTGGAGTCCCCTATCGTTCTTATATCCCCCTTAACTCCACCTACAACATCTCTCCGCAAGTGCCCAAGCCAAGGGGGAGATTAATGTGCTAACAAGTGACCAAGTTAACTATCACTTTGTCCTATTTGTTTTATTTGATTATTTATGGTTTGATTATAAAATTACATGCTTATTACACACATTTAGTTTATTGGTTTCCTTATATAATAGATTATTTTTCCTCGCATATTATCATACTTCAATGTCTTGGCTTATTTCCTAGTGCACTATCTTATTATAGCCCTTATCTTATGTTGATATTTACCTAAATCCTTTTCTATGATTTTCTTTTAATGCACATTGAGAGAGGCATTCTACCACTTTTCATTCAAAGTTTTCAAATTAGCAAATTTGGTATCTTAGTGCACACATTGTGGTGAACATGACATGAAGATTATCCCTTCCTTTGGTAGGATCACCTTCAAGTTTTTCGTTTTTCCCTAATCCTTACTACTATCATTCTTGTGTCTTAGTTTCTAGAAGGAAAAAAATCCCATTAAATCTCTCTTTGTAGACATCTTAAAAATCCTTTTGAAATTGTATTTCCAAAAGCATGTTCCATTAGCAAACCTTTATCCACTTTAAAATTTCATCAACCACACTTTTCCATGATGAAGTGTTTAGATTTAACATATATTTCAAAACCTATACTCAAAATCACTACAAATCATACTTGTAATATATTAATAACCTTGACTATAATGCTCCTTATCAATTTTAACATCAACCACTCTTAATAGTTGTAACTTGGCTAACGAAAATTTTGATTAATATATAACATTGAGTTACTCATACCATCTCTTAAGGTAAATTACACATCTTGGACATGTGTACACCTTCAACTTTGCACTAAAAATTCAAATCTCATCGAATCACCATGACTTGTGAATCATTATATATAGCCCTGACCAAAATTATTCAACATGCTTCTATTTTCCGAAACAATTTGAGTTGGAATGGTGTAGACTTGGTCCATCATGAGAATTATAGACACCACATACCTTCCTAAAGGATATCATTTTGGAATAGGACTTTAACCCAAAATCCATGATTAGCATTAGATAAAATGAATATATAACTAAACTACATGATACTCAAGACAATTATTTTAAATTAAATTAAGTGAACAACTTTGCATCATTATATTTTGAATATTTGCAACTATGCATTTGGCCTATCAATGGGACAACCCATCCTACCTAACGCAATCACAAATGGAATATCTAATGAAAGACTATTTATCCATGCAACCTAACATAAACATCTACTCACATAATAGATTATTAAGAATAATTACCTAAATAAATTTTAGAAAGTTGTATTTTAATTCATCCACAATCATTGCATCAAGCTCCAAGGCTTCACAATCAAGTCCATTCAACCACACAATTGCAATACAATCAATTCAAATACAACAAATCTCACCACTAGCTACCAACTTCACAAATACCTCATCCTTAACTTACATATAAAATTTGGACATATTTTGCAACATGGGTGTTATTGCTAGTATTTTGTCCTCTTTCATTCCTCTTAATGCCCCTTAAAATATTATATTATTAGATATATTATTCATCTCAATTTCCCTAAATTTAGGCAGCAATAAATCATTTATTATGGTCGTCATAAAGACCAATCTCATTATGACAATGTATACATAATGCTATGTATAAGTTATATCCACTCAAAAACCAATTTTTTTTTTGATATATTAATTTGGCATGGAGGGGGCCAAACCCAAAATACATCACAATTTAACCAAGTCTAAAATTTACATGTAGCTTATCAAAATTTAACAAAAATCAACCTATTGGTTGTTTTTTGTTTTCCTACTCCTTTGTTGCCCCTTCGTCCATGACCATGCTTTCCTCCTCCACCCTCGGTATTGTCAGGATTGCTAGCACCCCCATATTCACTTGCATCAGTTAGCTCTTTCAATAATGCCCTATGCCCAACCACCACCTACATCTTGGCTTCCACATCTTCTCCTACAATGGAATCCACATGACCCATTGTATCTTAACATTAGCTTCGACCATATCCCTGTTGGGCATGGATTAAATAGCACACTCTAAGCATTGAATGCTTAGGTGGCTGGACCCATGTTAGGCCCTCTTAACCCAACATATCCCGTTCCCGTTCTTGTTGCCATGTTGTTCATGTTTTCCATTTGCACAGTTCACATTTGTCTGATGTAGCCAAAACAACAAACACTCGAGCAACTCATGGGATAGATGCAGTGACAAGAATCAAGAAGGAACTATATTGGCATTGTTTTTAAGCCCATTCCCTACGTTTCATCATTTCCTGGCGTCACAGATTTCCTTGGAAATTCAACAGTTTTCATCCCACATTCATTACAGGATATACATTGGGGTGATTAATTTTTATATTTAGAAAAGAGTCACATTAAAAGTTGCATAACATTAAATGTTATGTTCTTTTATTCTTTTTGTATATATTAAATAATAATATTTTCATTTTAAAAATTACAATTAAATAAATATATTTATAATTTACCAAATATTTAATATTTTAATGATTATAAAATATATTTTTAATAATATCATTATAAATCTAGATCTTTATTTAAAGAAAAATATTATTTATTATGTTTTATTTAAAAAATTATGTGAATTTTATAAAAGTGACATTGAGTTAACAATGATTTAAATTTCAAATATGAAGAATTTGAGGTTATATTTTATAGAAGTCTAATAGGATGATACAATGGAAAATATGATAATTATAGATAAAAGAGTATAATCTAAGATAATCAAATAAATCTTTATATACACACAATAGTTAATTTTGATTAATAAATGATAGTTATGGGAATATAGAATTTATAATTTAATGTTAGTTAAAGATAAGGATGCTTAGTTATAAGTTTGATGATGAATAACTCTAATGTATTAGAGAAAAACAAATGTGCCTTTGAGTCTACCTTCTATCATGCAAGTAAAAAGAAAGATAATTGCAAGCTAAGTTTTACTATTGACAATCATAAGAAGGAGAAGGTGAGGAAATAGGGTTAGGAACTATGCTTGTATAGAAAGTGGAAACGGTTCACCTAATACACTAGTCATGGGATGATTACAAAATATGTATTTAATAATGTTATTATATTTATTTTTTTAGTTTAATGAAGAAAAATCTTGTTTATTTTATGCTTTATTTAAAAAAAAAAAGTAAATTTCATAAAGACTAGGATTCATATCTAAATTAAATAAATTAAATGTGATGCTTATTTTAAAATTAAATGATAGAAATTTGTTGTTGGAGATGTAGATGTTGATTATTTGAAGTTTTGGACCTGTTCTAAACTTGATTATATAAATTTCTTAAAATATGTGAACAAAATGTTCTTTGCTTTGGTTTAGATATGTGTCTACAAAATAGAACTAGTCTACAAAATAGAAACGAACATGAAATGAACCCTCATGGATCCTCCCTCGCCTACAACATCCACAATGAAACGAACATGAAACGGACATCCAAAATGCCTTTAATTAGTTCCAACGTCTCCATTCTCT
>CM021105.1:103717763-103752782 GCA_007115665.2 Sequoiadendron giganteum | reverse complement strand
AAAACTGCCCCAAAATAGGAGCTCAAACTCTACAACCCACTTCTAGATAATGCTAAAAGACTAAACCAAACATAATGCCAACACTAGGAATGAAAGAAACACTATTTAACAATGTAAAAATAAAAAAAAATACAGATCCATTGTTTCCATAGAAGCTACAACAAAATAAAGTAAAACACTCTCCCAACACTTCACAGTAGACCCTTGCACACCACACCTCCAACACACTTAAAACTAAAGAAAAACTACACCATTCAACACAATGGTAATCTTTGCATTAGATTACACCATAGTGAACCTCTAACTCGTATCCTTAGTCCACTTGGAAACCCTCAAACATCACGTTACTGAGCCTCCTTCTCCACAAGTTTCACAACCTCTAAAGAACAATAAAATGCATTAGCAATCACAATGAATGAATGAATGAAAAAGTTGACTTTTTCCCTTTAGTAATTCAAATTCAAAAGGCAAAGTTGGGTGCCAAGATCTCATGCCAAAATGAGGGAAATAATTGTGTAACTCCTCTTTCCCAATTGGTTGCCAAAAATTTGGCATTACCCATAATTATTTCTTTTTGGATAACTATTATCATAAGCCATAATTTCCTGCCTTTTTGCTCCATCAAAACCCATGCCGGAGATGGATGATAAATCAAATATAATATCTATTTCATGATTAAATACTTCTTATTTAATCAAATCACCAAATAAAAATAGTAATCTCCCAATCAAACAAATAGTCCTAATTTACTATTTTTGAGAAACCACACTTACTAAAAATATAAACTCCTATTTTTAGAAAATGGGGACATGACACCATAACTACATAGTGAATGGAAAGTAAATTTAAATATATTGCATGGTGATGAAAATAAATTAGTTATCCATTTACCAGGTGTCTGCTCTCTACCATGTTTCTGCCTCCTATGGACCTACATTATGAAAGAAGCAAACATTACTAGGGAGGGCATGTTAAATGGGCATGTTAAATGCTTGGGCAGTACACGTTATTACCTTTATGCCCATAGTATTATTTATTCCTAAGTCCAAGGTCAAGTTATATTATTATAAGTTATGTTATGCTTCAACTACTTAGTATTATAGAAGGGTAAGCTTAGAACAACTTACATAAAAAATAAATTATGGAAACCATAAAAATGTATCATGAGATGCTATTGTGTAAGAACTTGTGTCTTTATAACTGAATTTATAGGTCAAATCCATCTCAAGTGAGAACGTTCCACCATATCCTTGGATCGTTTATATCTACTCATTTAATTGTAATTTTCTTTGTGCAAGTAATTTGGGAACACAACTTTTAAAGAAAATAAGAAGCCAAGTCACTTTAAAGAACCATCAAAGTACAACATTTTAACATTGGTTTCATAATATTACAATTCAAGATTCAAATGTTTTAAATAGTTATGAACATAAGAAAAATACGCTATTCCTTGCTCCCATATTTTTGATGAATACAATATCAGCTACTTAAAAGAATATTTAGATATGACACCACACCATTTGATAATGTATATGGTTTAGGGTTTATAAAAAAAAAAAAATAAAAAATTGTACACATATATACATTATTTAGATCACTAAAGACACAAACATAATGCAACAAAATAATTATTATAAACTAAAATATAAAAATGAAATAAATATTTCTGAAGTTATGTGAACTATACCCTTTGATATATAAATATTTAAATATATATGTTTGTTTCTATAATTATCATATCTAGTTGTGTTTGTAACAAGGGATCTTGGTTGTTATGCAACTCTAACTTAAAAGGATTGTTTCTAGGACACAAAGACTAAGATGTTATATTTAGCATTGGTCATGAATATTTTTTTGACTTATCATATGTGAACAGTGAAATCATTCTTGAACAAAACTTTTGATGCACATGATGTACTTTAGAAAAGTGTCATTGCATTGCATCGAAATTGAACATATAGGCATCAATAAGATGATTTTGTTTGAAGGGTTTTAGCTGAAAATAATTCTTTCTTGGGCATGTAAATCAAGATCTATTGTTTGACATTGCTCGAATTTTTTTAATTTTTGTTCTATATTATTGGCTATGACATGTGAAAAACTATATGCATATTTATTTCTGGCCATAAAACCCCCACATTAGCATTTATTAGATACTTCCTATGGTCACCAATACCTTATAAAATTGCCACTATTGTTATGTTTCATTCCTCAAGTGTCTCACTATTCAATTCAAACAAAAGAATCTAAGAATTGCTTTGTAAATCGTTTGTGAAAATCCATTTGATGGCATTGTGTTGCAAAGCATACGAGTTTCAAGACTTCAAAAGAGGAGCTAAAAAAAAAAACCAACAGTTGCAACTTTAAAAGGTGCAAGGGATGCACCAATAGGAAATTCAAAGAAATGTTATCATTTTTTTTTGTTGAAATCACATAGATTTGATGTTAGAAAAGAATTAAATAATATCAAAAGCATGTTGGCACCTAATTGTACGACTGAGTCCTACCCAAGTAGCCAACTATATGAGAGGATGTATCCATCTTGAAAACCAACTTGATCACATGAATCTACTTGTTCCAAAACAATGAAGACATCCACAACAACTATATAATGTAATTATATTGATTTGTATATAAATATACTAAATTATGTAATGTTCAAATTCATTATTATTTATCTTTATTTTCGTATCCATGTATTCCTTGAACCTCCCATGGATACAAGTGCTAGTTTAAAACATAAATAAAAGATGGTCCCATAAAAAGTAAACTTAGCAATAATTAAGTTAGAAGAGACAAGAAACCCGGTCATAAAAGGCTCCTCTGTGTTTTTATATTATGTCTACACATTTTCCACTTGTTAAAACAAACCACGGGAAAAGTCAGCTTCCTATGCGCGTGAACAGAAGCAAACCCGAACCCAGACGATGCTAACTTCGCTATTAATTTGTTGTACCAGTTCAATAGATGCTCCTCTTGAAATAACTATTTAACATTAAAGGAATACGACAAGACAATTCAAAACCAATGCAAGGAAAGATCTTTTACACATTATTGTGAAAGAGAGTACGAATGAAAGGAAAGATAATCCATGCACATTCAAATGAGGAAAGATCTATTACAGATTCATGCGAAAGAGAGTATGAAAGGGAAGAAATAAAATCTATGCAAATCCATGGGCAAAATCGTATGAGTGGGAGAAAATAAAATATATGCAGATTTCTTCACGTATACGCTGAGAATGCCGATTTCATTGCAACTTCACTTGTGAAAACCGAGTCAACTTGTGGCCCGTCTATTTCTTATATAAAGAACACACTTCTATTGGCATTGCAAAGAGAAGAAATCACAGAAAAGAACCACTGTAAGGACAAGGCGCTAAGGATTACGCAATACTAACCTTCAAATTGGAAACAAATTGACCATTTAGTAAATACTTTAACAAATGGTTTCGATGATTGGAAGCTGTATGTTGTGTTTATTTTGTCCTTGATGTCTTGTGAATTGTTTCTGATTGGCTCTGATGATTGCTTCGTATCCGGGTTTCTTCATAGCTCTTGGTCTCTACTCAATGTCCAGGTACAGGTATTGGTTTTGGTTTCAATTGACAACGTATTCATATTGGAGGCATTGTTTTTCACTTTGTGGCTTCTTCACATGTCAACAAAATAGTTTGTTTAATAGTGACAAGTGTTATTTGTTTGTTGCTCTCTTTGAAAAGTCAGCAACCTACTTGAGTATCCAACATTTTTTTTCCACTTGGTATATACTGGACTTCCCTTCATGATTTAATTTTTGCCCATGTGGATTTCAATCATTATGTATTTTGACTAAAGGGTTCATTGGTAAAGGAAATAGGGCAACACGAAGTTTTGTGATTATCATTTTGACAAAGAGCCAAACCCTACCCGTGGTGCTATAAGGAAATCCTATTCGGTTGCTTTATATTGTTTCTTCAATTTCAAGTATCCGATGGGAGTTTGTTTGCTTTGATGGACACCTCACAAACGGAAAGGTGGATGAGTTTTATTGTTGGAAAATTGTTATATTTTCAGGTGCATGTTGACTGGCCGCCATGACAGGTATTTCCTTTTTCTGTTTTGCAAGCTGGTATATTCTTCTTTGTTGTTTGTTTTGAGCAATTGCAAAATATGACATTTCACTTTGGTTTAACTAGAGTTTAACAAAAAAATTATAGGGTTCCTTGTGTTGTTAACATCATTTTCTCCGTATTTGGTGTAGTATGTTTTTCAAGAGAAAATAGGAACAAACTCTGATTACCTTGTTGGGTGAACGATTCTATTTTTGAGGGGTTTCATTTACTTCTGTTACAAACCCTGGTTATTGGATACAGGTTTCTTGATATAACTATTTTTTTGTTATCTCCAAAAATAACAACAAGACATATTTAAAGAAACGAGTTGTAAAAAAAGAGAGAACTCTAAAAAGAAAAAATGAAAAAGAGAATGGTGGTCTGTTGAAAAAGATTGAAAAACAAAATGAAAATACATACATGTTGACTCTGGTTTCTAAAACAGAGATATAGTTTAATTTAAGTTTTGTGGAAAACAAATTGAGGATATATATTGTATATGTTATCATTGCATTATTATATTTGTGCAGTGGAGATTTTAGAATTGCACATATAGTGTAGTTATAAGGTCCTTACTTTGGAAAAGAACACTACATGTAAGAGATTTTGAAAAGGAAATGTACTCCTATTGAAGTAGGTGCTTCAGATTGTTTCAGTGACTGAGTTGGTGCTCATAACAATATTGAAATCAAGTTTTTGAGATTAAGCCTGCAAGGTATTTTGGAGTGGTTTTTCTACCCCTAGAGGGTTTTCCACTCGACATCTTTTTGTTTCTTTATTATTTCGTGTGCACAATCTTACCTTTTGTCTTTTATGCTGAAAATGTTTTAGGTACTCAAAATGCTCTGATATGTATCCTTATTCAGTTCAATTTGCTCCAGTACTATTTGTTCAATTATTCTTCATGCTGGAAATATAGATCTGTTTACTCCTGGAAATGAAAGCATTTGTTTTGTATGCTTGTTCATTCTTTCTTATATAAACAATAATGCTATGATGTTATCCATTTAGGTTATATTCTGTTCTTGCTCTGTATGTTTTCAGACAACATCGATTGTCATAGTATACTTCATGTGGTGATGTTTTGGTTTATCCTATAAGAAAATTTTACAACCTTGATTCACCCCCACCTCTCAGTGTTGTTCCACTTCCAACAAGTGGTATAAGAGCATAGGGTCCTTTGTCAGGTTTCCCAACCTAGGATTGTTTCTGGTCTTGGAAGTTTGTTTAAAATGTCTCAAGCTCATGAAGGCACTTCTATGACAAGAGCTCCATTGTTTGATGGAACAGATTATGTATTCTGGAAGATCCAAATGGAAACATATCTAACTTCTATCGATCTTGACGTATGGAGTATAATGTTAGTGGGATACACTGTCCCAACTACACTTCCCACATCTGCAGATGAAAAGAACAAATATGAAATGAATGCTAGAGAAAAACATGCTTTGTGGTGTGTGTTGACTAAAGATGTTTTTATCAAGGTTATGCATTGTAGTTCTCTGAGGGAAATTTGGATTAAACTGGAAACTATCTATCAAGGAAATGAAAAAGTAAAACATTCAAAATTCCTCACTCTCAAACATCAGTTTGAAGAAATTAAAATGAAGGATGCTGAAAAAATAGCTGATTATTTCTTAAGAGTTGATGAAATTGTTAATGCTATGAAAGGGTTAGGAGAAGAGGTAAAGGAGTTTGATGTTATCACTAAAGTTATCAGAACTTTACCAAATAAGTTTGAAGCTAAAATTGCTACTCTTGAAGAAAAGAAACACTTTGACCAACTCACCCTAGATAGTTTACAAGGTACTTTAACTGCCTATGAAATGTGAATCAACAAAAATACTTATGCTCAAAAAGAAACCACCTTTAAGGCAGAAAATAAAACTTTATCAAATGATAGTGATTTTGATCTATTTGATTCCAAAGAAGCTCTTCTTGTTAAGAAATTGAAAAAGAAGTATAAGGGTACTTGATGCCTTTTAAATGTTTTACTTTTGGAAAACCTGGACATTTTTTGTGAAATGTCATTATGTTGATTAGTCTTATGAAGATGAAAAACCAGAAAGACATCTTAGGAAGAAGACTTACTATCCTAAAAAGAAGTTTAACTTTCAACTGAAAAAAAGTCATTTTTCAAAAGAAGATTCAGATTTTGAGTCTTATGGCTCACTCGATGATGAAGACTTGACTTTATTTATGGCTAAAGTTGAAACTCAAAAGGTCTCAAACAAAGAATCAAAGGAAACATCAAACAAAGAATTTGAAAAATAGTCTGAGGTAGAAAACTGTAAAAAATAATTACTTTGTGCTCTTCAAGAAATAAAAAGATTAAAGAAACATATTGTTTCTCAAGAACATAATTCAGATAGAGAACATAGTCCAGATAGTTTGGTCACTGGTTTACAAATTGAACTTGATAATTCTAAAAACATGGTGGATACTCTTTAGTCTGTTCTTATTGATAAAGATAAAGAGATTCAAACTCTTGAACAACAGGTTGTCAATCTAAAAAAACAAGTGGAAGGTTATGAGAGTACTATTCACTTGAATGAGATACTTGGAAAAAAAAAACAACATAGAGATATGACTAGAATTGGGTTCAATACTAGTGAATGTTCAAAACCTTTACATTAGAACTTTCAGGCAGCTAATAAGAAGCAACCATTTGAGCATCAACAAACCAATTTCAGGTTTAATGCTTTCTTTCATGGTTATTGTGTCTTTTGTAATAAGTTTGGACACAAAGTAAGCTACTGCAGAATATTGATGCCTAGAACAACTAGATTTGGTCACAAATAGTTCTTTGGCTTTCCTAATACTATTACATGTTTCACTTGCAATTCTATTGGTCACACATCGAAGCAATGCAAACAAGGTAAAAATATTTTTGGAAAATTTTGGAGACCCAAATTTGTTCAAAACATAGAACAATCAATGCTTATCCAAACTCCTCTTCCTTCAAAAAGGAAGGCATTATGGGTTTTGGACAGTGGTTGTTCCAATCACATGATAGGTGATAGAAACATGTTTATCAAGCTTGAAGATTATTCAAGAGGTTTTGTGAAATTTGGTGATAATACAGGAATTGAGATTAAAGGTAAAGGTTCTTTGCTTTTAAATGATGATACTCCTATCTATGATGTGTATTATGTGGATGGTCTTAAACACAATCTTCTAAGTGTTAGTCAGATTTGTGACAATGGTTATAATGTTATATTCCACTCACTAGGTTGTGCTATAAAGAACAAATCAGGAAAAACAGTTACAACTGTATTACAGACACAAGGTAATGTTTATAATCCTCTTGACTCTTCCAATCATGAATGTAGTGAAGGAATATGTCTCTAGGGTCAAGTTGAAGAAAATTGGTTGTGGCATAAGTGGTTAGGACATGTTAACTTTGATAATTTGGTTAGGATTAGCAAAAACTAGAATGTTAGAGGATTGCCTATTCTACATAAACCTGAAAATGTTGTTTGTAAGGAATGTCTAAGAGGTAAACAAACAAAGGTTAGTTTTAAATCTAAAGAACATGCTTCAACTAAACCTTTGCAGTTTGTACACACTGATTTGTGTGGTCCCACTAGAACAAGATCTATAAATGGTGAGCAATATTTCATGTTGTTTGTAGATGACTATACTAGAATGCTTTGGGTAACATTTCTCAAAAATAAGTCAGAAGCTTTTGATAGGCTTAAAATATTCGAAAGATGGTTGAGAAAGAAGCTGACACAAAGCTTAAATACTTATGATCAGACAAGGGAGGTGAGTTTACTTCTCAAGAATTTATAGATTATTATGAGAAACATGGCATAAAACATCACTATGTTGTTGCAAGAACACCTCAACAAAATGGAGTTGTTGAGAGGAGAAACAAAATAGTGAAAGAGATGGCAAGGACAATGTTAGATGAAGCAAAACTACTAGACAAATACTGGAAAGAGGTTGTTCATACAACTGTTTATACTCTAAACAAGGTACAAATTAGAGTAAAATCTAATTTCACTCCTTATGAACTCTGGCATGGTAAATCAACTTCAGTTAAATACTTTAGAATTTTTGGTTGTAAATGTTTTATCAAACGTGATGATGAAAACTAAGGCAGTTTTCAATCTAGATCAGATGAAGGTATATTTAATGGATACTCTACTCATAGTAAAGCTTACAGGTGCTACAATAAAAGGCTGAATAGAATTGTTGAATCTGTTAACATCAAATTTGTTGAAAAACTACTTCTTGATGATGAGCTTGTGCAGGATGGTGACGAGGAACCTATGTTAGGTCTTGCCATTACTCCTAAATCTGATTAAACAAATAATGTTCCACAGGAGGATGCTTCAAGTTCTAAGGCAGTGACATCTCGAAAGCCACCCTACAGGATTGTTTTTAAAAATCATCCTCAAGATCTAATCATTGGGGATGGTAATGATGGGATTTTAACAAGAAGAAGAGCAAAATTTGATGAGCAAGCATAGATTGTTGAACATTTTTGCTTGATAACTTATTTTGAGCCTAAAGTTGTATCTGATGTTTTAAATGATGATTGTTGGTTGAAAGCTATGCAGGAAGAGATTAGTCAAATTGAGAAGAATAAGACTTGGGAGCTCATCCCAAGACCTGATGATAAGAATTTTATTGGAGGCAAATGGGTGTTTCGTAACAAGCTGGATGAGTGTGGCAAAGTAATAAGGAATAAAGCACATTTTGTGTGCAAAGGATATGCACAACAAGAAGGTATAGACTTTGGTGAAATTTATGCACCTGTTGCTCATATTGAATGCTATTAGAATATTCTTAGCATACTCTTGTTTCAAAAAATTTAAGGTGTATCAAATGGATGTAAAAACCGCATTCGTGAATGGATATCTTGATGAAGAAGTATATGTGGAACAATTAGAAGGATTTGTTGCAAAAGACAAAACTGATCATGTTTACAGATTAAAAAAGGCTTTGTATGGTCTTAAACAAGCTCCTAGAGCTTGCTATTCCTGGTTGAATGCACATTTAACAACAAATGGTTTTAAAAGAGGTGGTGTGGATAGTAATCTCTATGTTAGAGTTGAAAGTGATGATATTCTAGTTGTTGAGGTCTATGTAGATGATATAATCTTTGTCCGCAATAACGATGCTTTGTCAAAAATGTTTTCAAAGATTATGGAAGCTAAATTCAAAATGTCAATGTTAGGTGAACTAACATTTTTTCTTGGACTCCAAGTTTTATAGGTTGAATAAGGGATATTTTTGTCGCAAACAAAAAATACCAAAGAAATGTTAATAAAGTTTCAAATGGATGATTGTCATCTTGTAAGCACACCTATGGTAACTGGTTGTAAGTTGTCTAAAACTGATGATTCTCCTGATGTTGATCAAATAGAGTATAGGTCAATGATTGGTAGTTTATTATACTTAACTGCTTCTAGACCAGACTTAATGCATGTTGTATGTATGGTGTGTAGATTTCAATCTACACCAAAACAGTCTCATCTCCTGGCTGTAAGAAGGATATTCAAGTATATCCAGGGTACTCTTGATTTTGGTTTATCGCATCCACGAAATAATGACTTTACTTTGACAACGTTTACTGATGCTGATTGGGCTGGTTGTTTAGATGACAGGAAAAGCACCAGTGGCGCAACATTTTATCTTGGTGATTGTCTTGTTGCTTGGCATAGTAAACATTCAAGAACTAAACATATTGCCATTAAATTTCATTTTTTGAGGGAAAAGGTTTTGGCTAATGAAATAACAATGCAGTATGTTTCCACTCAAGTACAAGTGGCAGATATCTTCACAAAGCCTTTGGCTAAAGAAGTCTTTGAAGGGCTTCATTCTCGATTGGGAGTTGTCTCTCAATCTTTGCTCTCTTAAGCTCTATTATTTGTTGAGGGGGAGCTTTTCAGCTCTCTAAGCAGTCTCTTGCTGGTCTTCATAGCTTTGTTGCTTCATGTTCTATTTACAGTTGTCTCATTCTATTTTGTTTTTATCCTTTGTCCTTGTGAAAAAAAGGGGGGGAAGTTATCTACCACATGGTTGATTTTGATTCATAGTTGGCACTTGGTTTGGCCACATGATTTTTGATTCTTGGTTCCCAGTTGGTTTTGGTTTGTGCACCGATGTGATGGCTATTCTGTTTTTCCATCAAGGACAAAGGGGGAGTTTGTTGCATTTATTTTTTCCTTAATGTCTTGTGAATTGTTTCTGATTAGCTCTGATGATTGCTTTGTATCTGGGTTTCTTCATAGCTCTTGGTGTCTACTCAGTGTGCAGGTATAGGTATTGGTTTTGGTTTCAGTTGACAACGTATTCATATTGAAGGCATTGCTTTTAACTTTGTGGCTTCTTTACACGTCAACAAGATACTTTGTTTCAAAGTGACAAGTGTTATTTGTTTGTTGCTCTCTTCGAAAAGTCAGTAACCTACTTGAGTATTCGACGTTTTTTTTCCACTTGGTATATACAAGACTTCACTTCATGATTTAATTTTTGCCCATGTGGATTTCAATCATTATGTATTTTGACTAAAGGGTTCATTGGTAAAGGAAATAGGGCAACACTAATTTTTGTGATTATCATTTTGACAAACAGCTGAACCCTAGCTGCGCTGTTGTAAGGAAATCATATTTGGTTGCTTTGTATTGTTTCTTCAGTTTCAGGTATCTGATGGGAGTTTGTTTGCTTTGATGGACACCTCACAAATAGAAAGGTGGATGAGTTTTATTGTTGGAAAATCATTATATTTTTAGGTGCTTGTTGACTGGCCACCATGACAGGTATTTCCTTTTTCTATTTTGCAAGCTGGTATGTTCTTCTTTGTTGTTAGTTTTGAGTAGTTGCAAAATATGACATCTCAGTTTGGTTTAACCAGAGTTTAAGAAAAAAATTCTAGGGTTCCTTGTGTTGTTAACATCATTTTCTCCGTATTTGGTGTAGTATGTTTTTCAAGAGAAAACAGGAACAAACTCTGATTATCTTGTTGGGTGAACGATTCTATTTTTGAAGGGTTTCATTTACTTCTGTTACAAACCTTGGTTATTGGATACGGGTTTCTTGATATAACTATTTTTTTTGTTATCTCCAAAAATGACAACAAGACATATTTATAGAAACGAGTTGTAAAAAAAGAGAGAACTCTAAAAAGAAAAAACGAAAAAAAGAGAATGGTGGTCTGTTGAAAAAGATTGAAAAACAAAATGAAAATACATACATGTTGACTCTGGTTTCTAAAACAAAGATACAGTTTAATTTATGTTTTGGGGAAAACAAATTGAGGATATATATTGTATCTGTTATCATTGCATTATCTCTTTTGTGTAGTGGAGATTTTAGAATTGCACATACAGTGCAGTTATAAGGTCCTTACTTTGCAAAAGAACACTACATGTAAGAGATTTTGAAAAGGAGTTGGTACTCCTATTGAAATAGGTGCTTTAGATTGTTTCAGTGACTGAGTTGGTGCTCATAACAATACTGTAATCAGGTTTTTGAGATTAAGCCTGCAAGGTATTTTAGAGTGGTTTTTCTACCCCTACAAGGTTTTCCACTCGACATCTTTTTGTGTCTTTATTATTTCGTGTGCACAATCTTACCTTTTGTCTTTTATGCTAAAATTGTTTTAGGTACTCAAAATGCTCTGATATGTATCCTTATTCGGCTCAATGTCCTCTGGTACTATTTGTTCAATTATTCTTCATGTTGGAAATATAGATCTGTTTACTCCTGGAAATGAAAGCATTTGTTTTGTATGCTTGTTCATTCTTTCTTATATAAACAATAATGCCATGATGTTATCCATTTAGGTTATCTTCTATTCTTGCTCAGTATGTTTTCAGACAGCATCGATTTTCATAGTATACTTCATGTGGTGATGTTTTTGTTTGTCCTGTAAGAAAATTTTACAACCCTGATTCACCCCCCCCTCTCAATTTTGTTCCACTTCCAACAAGTGGTATAAGAGCATAGGGTCCTTTGTCAGGTTTCCAAACCTAGGATTGTTTCTGGTCTTGGAAGTTTTTTCAAAATGTCTCAAGCTCATGAAGGCACTTCTATGACAAGAGCTCCATTGTTTGATGGAACGGATTATGTATTCTGGAAGATCCAAATGGAAACATATCTGACTTCTATTGATCTTGATGTATGGAGTATAGTGTTAGCTGGATACACTGTACCAACTACACTTCCCACATCTGCTGATGAAACGAAAAAATATGAAACCAATGCTACAGAAAAACATGCTCTGTTGTGTGCATTGACTAAAGATGTTTTTATCAAGGTTATGCATTGTAGTTCTCTGAGAGAAATTTGGATTAAACTAGAAACTATCTATCACGGAAATGAAAAAGTAAAACAGTCAAAAGTCCTCACTCTCAAACATCAGTTTGAAGAAATTAA
The DNA here is from genome assembly GCA_007115665.2 of Sequoiadendron giganteum. Classification (NCBI taxonomy): domain Eukaryota; kingdom Viridiplantae; phylum Streptophyta; class Pinopsida; order Cupressales; family Cupressaceae; genus Sequoiadendron; species Sequoiadendron giganteum. The sequence continues at coordinate 103,740,298 of CM021105.1, read as the reverse complement.
AATGAAGGATGCTGAAAAAATAGCTGATTATTTCTTAAGAGTTGATGAAATTGTTAATGCTATGAAAGGGTTAGGAGAAGAGGTAAAGGAGTTTGATGTTGTCACTAAAGTTATCAAAACTTTACCAAATAAGTTTGAAGCTAAAATTGCTACTCTTGAAGAAAAGAAACACTTTGACCAACTCACCCTAGATAGTTTACAAGGTAATTTAACTGCCTATGAAATTTGAATCAACAAAAATACTTCTACTCGAAAAGAAACTGCCTTTAAGGTAGAAAATAAAACTTTATCAGATGATAGTGATTCTAATCTGTTTGATTCCAAAGAAGCTCTTCTTGTTAAGAAACTGAAAAAGAAGTATAAGTGTACTTGATGCCTTTTAAATGTTTTACTTGTGGCAAACCTGGATAGTTTGCTATGAAATGTGCTTATGTTGATCAGTCTTATGAAGATGAAAAACCAGAAAGACATCTTAGGAAAAAGACTTACTATCCTAAAAAGAAGTTTAACTTTCAACTGAAAAAAAGTCATTTTTCAAAAGAAGATTCAGATTTTGAGTCTGATGGCTCATTAGATGATGAAGACTTGACTTTATTTATGGCTAAAGTTGAAACTCAAAAGGTCTCAAACAAAGAATCAGAGGAAACATCAAACAAAGAATTTGAAAAACAGTCTGAGTAGAAAACTGTAAAAAATGAATTACTTTGTGCTCTTCAAGAAATAAAAAGATTAAAGAAACATATTGTTTCTCAAGAACATAATTTAGATAGAGAACATAGTCCAGATAGTTTGGTCACTGGTTTACAAATTGAACTTGATGATTCTAAAAATATGGTGGATACTCTTTAGTCTATTCTTATTGATAAAGATAAAGAGATTCAAACTCTTGAGCAACAGGTTGTCAATCTAAAAAAACAAGTGGAAGGTTATGAGAGTACTATTCACTTGAATGAGATACTTGGAAAAAAAAACAACATAGAGATATGACTGGGATTGGGTTCAATACTAGTGAATGTTCAAAACCTTTACATCAGAACTTTCAGGCAGCTAAGAAGAAGCAGCCTTTTGAGCATCAATGACCCAATTTCAGGTTTAATGCTTTCTTTCATGGTTATTGTTTCTTTTGTAATAAGTTTGGACACAAAGTAAGCAACTGCAGAATATTGGTGTCTAGAACAACTAGATTTGGTCACAAATAGTTCTTTGGCTTTCCTAATACTATTACGTGTTTCACTTGCAATTCTATTGGTCACACATCGAAGCAATGCAAACAAGGTAAACATATTTTTGGAAAATTTTGGAGACCCAAATTTGTTCAAAACATAGAACAATCAATGCTTGTCCAAACTGCTCTTGTTTCAAAAAGGAAGGAATTATGGGTTTTGGATAGTGGTTGTTCCAATCACATGATAGGTGATAGAAACATGTTTATCAAGCTTGAAGATTATTCAGGAGGTTTTGTGAAATTTGGTGATAATACAGGAATTGAGATTAAAGGTAAAGGTTCTTTGCTTTTAAATGATGATACTCCTATCTATGATGTGTATTATGTTGATGGTCTAAACACAATCTTTTAAGTGTTAGTCAGATTTGTGACAATGGTTATAATGTTATATTTCACTGACAAGGTTGTGCTATAAAGAACAAATCAGGAAAAATAGTTAAAACTGGATTACAAACACAAGGTAATGTTTATAATCTTCTTGACTCTTCCAATCATGAATGTAGTGAAGGAATATGTCTCATGGGTCAAGTTGAAGAAAATTGGTTGTGGCATAAGCAGTTAGGACATGTTAACTTTGATAATCTAGTTAGGATCAACAAAAACTATAATGTTAGAGGATTGCCTATTCTACACAGACCTGAAAATCTTGTTTGTAAGGAATGTCTAAGAGGTAAACAAACAAAGGTTAGTTTTAAATCCAAAGAACATGCTTCAACTAAACCTTTGCAGTTTGTACACACTGATTTGTGTGGTCACACTAGAACAAGATCTATAAATGGTGAGCAGTATTTCATGTTGTTTGTAGATGATTATACTAGAATGGTTTGGGTAACATTTCTCAAAAATAAGTCAAAAGCTTTTGATAGGTTTAAAATATTTCGAAAGATGGTTGAGAAAGAAGCCGACACAAGGCTTAAATGCTTACGATGAGACAAGGGAGGTGAGTTTACTTCTTAAGAATTTATAGATTATTGTTCAAAACATGGCATAAAACGTCAATATGTTGTTGCAAGAACACCTCAACAAAATGGAGTTGTTGAGAGGAGAAACAAAATAGTGAAAGAGATGGCAAGGACAATGTTAGATGAAGCAAAAATACCAGACAAATACTGGAAATAAGTTGTTCATACAACTGTTTATACTCTAAATAGTGTACAAATTAGAGTAAAATCTAATTTCACTCCTTATGAACTTTGGCATGGTAAATCAGCTTCAGTTAAATACTTCAGAATTTTTGGTTGTAAATGTTTTATCAAACATGATGATGAAAACTTAGGCAGTTTTCAATCTAGATCAGATGAAGGTATATTTATACGATACTCTACTCATAGTAAAGCTTACAGGTGCTACAATAAAAGGCTGAATAGAATTGTTGAATCTGTTAACATCAAATTTGATGAAAAACTACTTCTTGATGATGAGCTTGTGCAGGATGGTGACGAGGAACCTATGTTAGGTCTTGACATTACTCCTAAATCTGATGAAACAAATAATGTTCCACAGGAGGATGCTTCAAGTTGTAAGGCAGTGACATCTCGAAAGCCACCCTACATGATTGCTTTTAAAAATCATCCTCAAGATCTAATCATTGGGGATGGTAATGATGGGATTTTAACAAGAAGAAGAGTGAAATTTGATGAGCAAGCATAGATTGCTGAACATTTTTGTTTGATAACTGATTTTGAGCCAAAATTTGTATTTGATGCTTTAAATGATGATTGTTGGTTGAAATCTATGCAGGAAGAGATTAGTCAAATTGAGAAGAATAAGACTTGGGAGCTCGTCCCAAGACCTGATGATAAGAATGTTATTGGAGGCAAATGGGTGTTTCGTAACAAGCTGGATGAGTGTGGCAAAGTAATAAGGAATAAAGCACATTTTGTGTGCAAAGGATATGCACAACAAGAAGGTATAGACTTCAGTGAAACTTATGCACCTGTTGCTTGTATTGAATCTATTAGAATATTCTTAGCATACTCTTGTTTCAAAAAATTTAAGGTTTATCAAATGGATGTAAAAACCGCATTCATGAATGGTTATTTTGATGAAGAAGTGTATATAGAACAACTAGAAGGCTTTGTTGCAAAAGACAAAATTGATCATTTTTATGTAAGGAAACTCAGGTGCGGAAACAGCTTCCTACACTAATCTCTTAAGGAGAGTATGGTCCAAATTCGATTTAAATTCTTACAATTTCAGATTCGTTAATCTACTTAACAATGATATTGCAGCAATATACCATACATACAGAAAATAAAGAATGACACAATGATTTACCCTAGGGAAAACCTTTCGGTAAAAAACCCCAGCACTCCAAAACCTACACAATGTATTATCTTCAACACAACGGTTACAACACACTTGCAATGCAAGTTCTTTCAGGAGATTTCCAACACTTGGAGACAAAACGCGATAGCATCAAAACGTTCCAACAATACACTAACATCACATATCTTCGCAACCCTAAAAAATGATTATATCATGCGCTTCCCTTTTTAGGGCAACTTCCAAAGATAGCCGTATTAGGGTTTTACCATTCTCCGAGAAAATAGGAACCCCAAACCCCAGTATCATGGAAGAGTGTACAGTACTCAACTTTATCAGTTGCCACATGTCTTACATGTCTTCAACCATCATTGAAACTTCCATACATAGCTCTTACATGTCATAGGAATCCGTCATAACCGTCTCAGCCATGATCTCCTTACACACAATTCAAGATGTCGACACATCAAGTGGAGTGACACATCAACATGCCAACTAGACATGTACACTCACACTTAATTACATTATTTGCAAGAAATACATTTTACAAAACAAATAATAAGAATAGGAATTATCCAAGGTTGAGACACCTTATTTCTAACAGTTTACATATTAAAAAAGGCTCTGTATGGTCTTAAACAAGCTCCTAGAGCTTGGTATTTCAGGTTGGATGCACATTTAACAACAAATGGTTTCAAAAGAGGTGGTGTTGATAGTAATCTCTATGTTAGAATTGAAAGTGATGATATTCTAGTTGTTGAGGTCTATGTAGATGATATAATCTTTGGCTGCAATAACGATGCTTTGTCAAAAATGTTTTCAAAGATTATGGAAGCTAAATTTGAAATGTCAATGTTAGGTGAACTAACATTTTTTCTTGGACTCCAAGTTTTACAACTTGAACAAGGGATATTTTTGTCGCAAACAAAAAATGCCAAAGAAATGTTAATAAAGTTTCAAATGGATGATTGTCATTCTGTAAGCACACTTGTGGTAACTGGTTGTAAGTTGTCTAAAATTGATGATTCTCCTGATGTTGATCAAATAGAGTATAGGTCAATGATTGGTAGTTTACTATACTTAACTGCTTCCAGACCAGACTTAATGCATGTTGTATGTATGGTGTGTAGATTTCAATCTGCACCAAAATAGTCTCATCTCATGGCTGTAAGAAGGATATTCAAGTATATCCAGGGTACTCTTGATTTTGGTTTATGGTATCCACGAAATAATGACTTTACTTTGACAACGTTTACTGATGCTGATTGGGCTGGTTGTTTAGATGATAGGAAAAGCACTAGTGGTGCAACATTTTATCTTGGTGATTGTCTTGTTGCTTGGCATAGTAAAAAACAAGATTTGATTTCTTTATCAACTGCTGAAGCTGAATATATTGCAGCTACTTCTTTTTGTACTCAACTTCTTTGGATGGCACAAACATTATCAGACATGGGTATTGAGGTTGTTAAACCAATTTCTATTTTTTGTGATAACACAAGTGCAATTAACTTGTCTAAAAATCGTATTATGCATTCAAGAACTAAACATATTGCCATTAAATTTCTTTTTTTGAGGGAAAAGGTTTTGGCTAATGAAATAACAATGCAGTATGTTTCCACTCAAGTACAAGTGGTAGATATCTTACAAAGCCTTTGGCTAAAGAAGTCTTTGAAGGGATTCATTCTCGATTGGGAGTTGTCTCTCAATCTTTGCTCTCTTAAGCTCCATTCTTTGTTGAGGGGGAGCTTTTCAGCTCTCTAAGCAGTCTCTTCCTACTCTTCATGGCTTTGCTACTTCATGTTCTATTTACAGTTGTCTCATTCTATTTTGTTTTTACCCTTTGTCCTTTTGACAAAAAGGGGGAGAAGTTATCTACCACATGGTTCATTCTGATTCACAGTTGGTACTTGGTTTGGCCACATGGTTTCTGATTCTTGGTTCCCAGTTGGTTTTGGTTTTTGCACCGATGGGATGGCTATTCTGTTTTGCCATCAAGGACAAAGGGGGAGTTTGTTGCGTTTATTTTTTCCTTAATGTCTTGTGAATTGTTTCTGATTCGCTCTGGTGATTGCTTTGTATCTGGGTTTCTTCGTAGCTCTTGGTCTCTACTCAGTGTGCAGGTATAGGTATTGGTTTTGGTTTCAGTTGATAACGTATTCATATTGGAGGCATTGTTTTTGACTTTGTGGCTTCTTTACATGTCAACAAGATACTTTGTTTAAAAGTGACAAGTGTTATTTGTTTGTTGCTCTCTTTGAAATGTCAGTAACCTACTTGAGTATTCGACATTTTTTTTCTACTTGGTATATACCGGACTTCACTTCATGATTTAATTTTTGCCCATGTGGATTTCAATCATTATGTATTTTGACTAAAGGGTTCATTGGTAAAGGAAATAGGGCAGCACTAATTTTTGTGATTATCATTTTGACAAATAGCCGAACCCTAGCCACGCTGCTGTAAGGAAATCATATTCGGTTGCTTTGTATTGTTTCTTCAGTTTCAGGTATCTGATGGGAGTTTGTTTGCTTTGATGGACACCTCACAAATGGAAAGGTGGATGAGTTTTATTGTTGGAAAATCATAAGATTTTCAGGTGCTTGTTGACTGGCGGCCATGACAAGTATTTCGTTTTTCAGTTTTGCAAGCTCCAGTATATTCTTCTCTGTTGTTTGTTTTGAGTAGTTTCAAAATATGACATGTCAGTTTAGTTTAACCTGAGTTTAAGAAAAAACTCTAGGGTTCCTTGTGTTGTTAACATCGTTTTCTCCATATTTGGTGTAGTATGTTTTTCAAGAGAAAACAGAAACAAACTCTGATTATCTTGTTGGGTGAACGATTATATTTTTCAAGGGTATCATTTACTTTTGTTACAAACCCTGGTTATTGGATACGGGTTTCTTGATATAACTATTTTTTTGTTATCTCCAAAAATGACAGCGAGACATATTTAAAGAAATGAGTTGTAAAAGAAGAGAGAACTCTAAAAAAAAAATGAAAAACAAAATGGTGGTTTGTTGAAAAAGATTGAAAAACAAAATGAAAATACATAAACGTTGACTCTGGTTTCTAAAACAGAGATACAATTTAATTTAAGTTTTGTGGAAAACAAATTGAGGATATATACAGTATATGTTATCATTGCATTATTTCTTTTGTGCAGTGGAGATTTTAGAATTGCACATACAGTGCAGTTTTAAGGTCCTTACTTTGGAAAAGAACACTACATGTAAGAGATTTTGAAAAGGAGTCTGTACTCCTATTGAAGTAGGTGCTTCAGATTGTTTCAGTGACTGAGTTGGTGCTCAGAACAATATTGTAATCAGGTTTTTGAGATTAAGCCTGCAAGGCATTTTGGAGTGGTTTTTCTACCCCTAGAGGGTTTTCCACTCGGCATCTTTTTGTGTCTTCATTATTTTGTGTGCACAATCTTACCTTTTGTCTTTTATGCTGAAATTGTTTTAGGTACTCAAAATGCTCTGATATGTATCCTTATTCAGTTCAATGTCCTCCAGTATTATTTTTTCAATTATTCTTCATGCTGGAAATATAGATCTGTTTACTCCTGGAAATGAAAGCATTTGTTTTGTATGCTTGTTCATTCTTTCTTATATAAACAATAATGCTATGATGTTATCCATTTAGGTTATCTTATGTTCTTGCTGGTCATGCTCTGTATGTTTTCAGACAGCATCGACTGTCATATTATACTTCATGTGGTGATGTTTTGGTTTGTCCTGTAAGAAAATTTTACAACCCTGATTCACCCCCTCTCAGTGTTGTTCCACTTCCAACACTCTATGCATATGGAATCACACGAGGCTTGGAAGAGGGCAACGAAGAAGATTTTTAAAAGAAAATATAGATCGGATTATCACAGAAAAGGGCTTTTACATTGCCATAGATCTGTATTGACTCCTTAGATGATGTACTCAAGGAATATCTGTTAGACTTGGCACTATTTCTCGCAGACAGGAAATTCTGTGTTGATGTACTTTTGGACATTTGGGTTTATGTTCGAAAGCTACAAAGGCCTGATGCTTTTTCCATCTTATCAGAACTGACGAGCATAAATCTGTTAAATTTAACTGGCAAACCAAGGTAATTGCCTTTGCTTTTATATATTAGATTTATTTTAATCATGTTTTTTAACACTAAACTAACATGATTCCACTTAACAGAGGAAGTACAACAATCCCATATGGAAACGCTTCAGAGCTATACTTTTCCCGGCGTCATGGAATAATAGATTTAGCCTTGTCTTTGGGATACCATGACAACATACTCCACCGCAAGAGGTTGTTCGTAGAAAGAAAAAATAGTTGTTTGCCTTGGAAATGCGAATTGTTCAGAGATAGAGAATTTGATACTCTGCATTCTCACTGGTGAGTTATTCAAAAACTCTTACACATGCATTTTGGTCAAAAAGATTACTTTGTAATGCTAACCATTATTTTTAATGTCCAATTATAGAAAAGAATTGAATTTCAAATTTGATTTTGAATAGAATGAGGTTTACATCATTTTTTTAAGTTAACTCTGCTGGCATGTGCATGAATTTCACATATATAACTAGTGGTCACTATTAGGGGACAATTTTCTAACTGGATTTATTTTATAATTAAAACATGCAGGCCCTATGGAGGAAAATGACTACTATGTTATGAATTTCCCTGAAACAGAAGCTCTGTTGCTACTCTTCAATTCGACAGAATACTTTCTTCCCCCATTTCTTAAATCAATGAAAAAGCTAAAGTTTCTGATGATATCCAATTGCGGTACAAAGAAGGCAACAGTGAAAGGTCTAAATGTCTTATCTTCACTCACTGAACTCAAGAGTGTCCGCTTGGAGGGGTTGATTCCACCCCTTGATGGAAAATAGGGGATTGAAGCACTGAAGAACATAGAGAAACTATCTTTGAGCTTATGTGAAGGATTTGAAAATATATCCACATTCACCAAGCTCTAGGATTTTAACCTGGACCACAGCAATAATCTGGAGGAGTTACCCCTTGATATCTGCAATATGCCCTCCACTCTCTCCTGCTCTATTACCAACTGTCATTTGCTTAAAAATTTACCATATGACTTTGGAAATATGAGCTATCTAAGAATGTTAAGGTTATCGGCATTACCATACCTAGAAGGGCTCCCTGCATCAATTGGAAAACTTGAAGAGTTAGAATATCTCGACATTTCACTGTGCGAGGGGTTGAAAGAACTTCCAAAGGAAATATGACAACTCAAAAAATTGAGGGAGCTTGATATGAGAGTGTGTTCCCTTCTGAAGACGTTACCTTCAACTGTTTGTGAACTATGTTCCCTGAAGTTTGTTACCTGTGACGAGACGATTGGGAAGCAGTGTTTGTGGGCTAAGAACACTTCTATTCCTGAGCTTAGAGTTGAAATTGTGGAAGCATACTTCAGTTTGGATTGGCTTGATGTCTGACTTCTTTTCTTATGTCTCATCTTGGAGGACAAGATAAAGGATCTTGACATCCTTTGTGAAAAAAAATATTATTTTTCATGTTCACCAGGGCACAAATCAATAAAAGTCCTCTAGATTTTCAGCCTATGATCATGATCAATTTTTATGGCAGTTCAATGCAGTAAACATTCTTTTCTGGATTGTACATACATAACGAATGTATTATCTCTACTAAGACAAAATCAATTAAATTTGTAAATGAGTGGGAATTGTCCGCAAAGCAATTAAATTTAATCTCAGTCATTTTCCGTGAATGTAGGTTAAATTAATCCAAATGCAGAGTTTCCAATTTTCGGTACTGTGCTGAATGTACAACTTTGTCAAAGTTTATAATTAGAAATTATTTTCCTCAATTTCTCTACTGTAATGTTTGTTAGAATAATAAATAATTGAATGGTCGTTGATAGGAATTTTAGATGTGTCAAATTTTTATCATATTTTGATTAAGATAAATCGAAAAAAGATTGAACCCAATTACAAAACGGTCATTAAGGCTAAGCAGAGCGGTCTCACAAATGGTGAGACAGAAAAAAAATCACAGAACATAAAAAAAATAGTAGAAAGCATAAGATTAATTGCTATACTCCAAGAACATGGAGACCTTTAATGACCTGATGCACAGGACCAATTTTTATCATGTTACATTCTACATTTTTACAGGAATTGTTGAGCTTTTTAAAACTTATTTATATTTTGAATATTTACTATTAAATATATAATCAATTTTCTATTCAATAATATATTTTACTGTTTATTTTAGTAATTTTATAAAGATTTCAAAATAGAATTGAGTGTGAATTCATCATTGAATTGTCCAAGAATATAAAACATCTAAAGAGCTGATTCTTGCAAATAAAGAACTGTAGATAATATTCTTCTATTAATATTTTTGAGTTTAGTTTTTCTTTAGAATGATATACTTCATGCCCCCAAACTTATAAAACTTCTGAAGATAGGCAATTGATTTAGAAGAGAAATTAGCTGTAAATTTTATGGAGGAAATAGCCATGTAAACATTAAACTGGGCAAAATGCCGAGGAACTTGACATTAAACATGACAAAATAATATTTTTCACATTCTTTGAAAAATAAATTGAGAAGGCAAAACAATTAAGATTAAAATATGTAGTGAAAACTCCAACAGTTTAGATTAACTTAGTATCATCCTATATTTTTGGGTATCAAGCTTAGAGATTACGTCTATTTACACATAATTACACTAAAGACATTCCCTATGTGAAGTGAAGCGAGTTAATTTAATTCTATCTACGACTATCAAGATATTTGTATTGATGCAAGAGGATTCAAAATACCCCATCCATCCATCATTTCTTCATATGTTCCCTACTATTTTTTGTTGTCACCTTTTCCCGCTAGATTTTACTCATTGAAACTCTTGTCCTTGCATTTATAACACCCAACTATAACATTCATCATTCAATTTCTTCTACAACAAGAAAGCGACGGAAAAAAATATTTTGCGAGTCTCCAGAGGCTGACTTAAAAAAGTGTCCTTCACTTTGGAAGATGAGATGGTTCGCCTTTGGTCAAGAGTGTGATGCAATGTATGCAAGGATTCACAAAATTTGGAAGAAAAATGTAGTGAAGTGGCATACGAAATAAACAATGAAATGATATCACCTATGGTGTTTTACTCACGGCCTCTGATAATTGAAACTAAGGATCAAAACCCAAAGGCTGAAATTAATTTGCGGAAACAACACCCTTGACACCACCAATGGCTCACCCTCACCCATGGTTTTGAATCTATGCACTTATCAAAGCTTAGAGACTAGCCTCCCTTTAACTACATGATCATAGGATTTTTATTTTTATTTTTTGACTATTTATAAAGAGAGTTGCTTCTTTTGTAAGTTATTAACAATGTATAGTACTTTGAATAATGCAATGGCTTGTGATGGATAAATATTAAGATCTTTTAGGAATTTTGCAAAAGCATTTTTTGTATGTTTCTTATCATGTTTTTAAAACCTTGGCTTGTTCAATTACTTTAATTCTTCAATGTATTTTATGACTAGATTGTTGTTCAATAAACAAGTTTTCTTTCCCTTTGTTAATAAATTATATGTATTTTTTGGTTTTCACTTATGTCTCTGGATGTGATTCGTCTCGTACACCATTTTATGGCATTCAATCTCGCTACATCCAAGGATCTTTCTAACTCCTTTATCATTCATCAATATCATTACCATTTGAACCTCATGCCACCTGCTTACTTCTGCAAAGATGTTTGAGAAAAGAACATCATTCATAGCATGTTTAGGATCCAAATTAAAATACAACATCAATGTAAATACTCCTAACCCTATATTTATATACGATTTATAAGCACCAAGAAAACACATCCACACAACCACCACAAGTTTAAATGGAATCTTAATGATAAATTTTAGGATTTCCCCAAGATAGTAAGCATGGGAAAGAAGGTCAACCACATGTAGAATCATGTATTTTGAGAGCATCCTTGTAACAATCTATTTTGCGCATATTTTGTGAACAATTCATTCCATAAGATCACATTCTTTGAGGAATTCCATGAGATTGATCTAGAATGGAATGAGATCTTTGTCTCTCTTGTAGCATTTGTATGATTTTGTTAAAGTTCTTAATGGTGGTTTGATTGAGCTCCAACACCCTCATATTAGTTTTAGTTTCAATAAGGTTCTTCTCTAACACTTCAGTCTTTTCATTTTATTTGGTGTTTTTCCATTTTTATCTATCAATAAATATGTCATTGCATTTTCTATTTAACCATTAAATAGTTTTTTCGAATTGATTTTGTTTATCTCAATGAAGAACCATCTAAAAATCTTATGGCACATAATAACCTCTTTGTTCATTTCATTAGTTTTGTTAGCAAGAAATTTTTCAATTGAAGCCACGACTTCAAGAGATGAATGGGGTATGGAATACCAATGGGAAATTTAGAAAATTCAATGCATAATCCTTCTACTTTAGAGATTTTAGCATGCACATGAATTCCATACACCTCATACACTTTACCCTTTCCCTTAATATTGTATTTTCTCCTCTCCCCTCTCTATGGCTTGCCCTCCACTATAGGGTCCTTTATCATCACCCATTTCCCCTTCTCCTTTCAAGGGACTTTAGCTCAATGATTGCATTCCCCACCACCCAAATTCCTTCTACCTTGATCCTTAGAACTAGTAGAGATAAAGGAAGGACTACCCTTAGAACGAGACTTAGGTTTGAGAGGATAGGAAAAGACCATTTCTAGAGAGGAGAAATGAGAATGATAACTCTTATTGCAAACTTATGTTAGGGTAATGAAAAATAATTAGGATAATAGCTCTAAGTAGCAATGACAAGTTATTTTTTCAAGGATAAAGCATGTTTGATAAGAAAAATGAGTATAAATTGGTATAGGGGAACCCAATTCATTTATTGAATTCAAGAATAGAGTATATTCCATGGTGGATTGAAAGAAATAAGGGAAAGATCATCAACAACTATGACAAAAATGAATCAACAAAGTAAATTGATACATATAAAAAGCTTGGAAGTGGCTATCTAGTGTGACAAACCTCATGATTTGGAGCACCACTTCATCCCAAAGATGAGGTAGAGAATACCTTGCATAAATTCTTTGAGTCCTCATATCTTCAACCCATTAAACCTCTCCATGTTATTTTCAAGCCCTCCCCTTTTGAGACTATGCCAAACATTAAGGTCTCTTTTCACATAATTAAACAATATGGGGCTCCACCGAATTGAAATCCCCTCCAATGGCAGTTGAGATTTTTCCTAGCCAAAGATGTTTGGTCTCTTGTTTCCACCTCATTTCACCAAGTCCACACCTTTTATTCTAGGTTGATTTGTTTTCATTTCCACAATGATTCCATAAATATAACCATAAAATCTTTCAAGTTATTGAAGATCCATCAAGTGATTAATCCTCATTATATTATAAATTTTCTTCATAATATGAGGGATAAGAACCCCTTGACAAAATATTTATGAAATATAATTTTTAGTAAGTGTAGTCTAGAAAAATGCATTCTTTGAGATTTTCACACTCATTTGGTTCTTCCTTGTAGATTTTGGCTTAATGTTGCTTTGATTTAGTGTTGTAATGTGGATAACACATTCACATTATGTCTTGGGCCCTTGTGAACTAATGGAATTTAATGGTGCCTTGCTAAAGTGTTGTGAAGTGTTGTAACAAACTTTCACACTTTTCTAGGGTTTTATCAATTAGCTATGCATTAATCAACCTTAATCTTGCCTTATTTGGAGTGTTGTAAAGTGTTGTAACACACTTTCACATTTCTCTAGGCTTGTCATTAATAATTTGGCTTTCTTATGCTTTAATTGGCCCTATTTTGCATCCCCAAGCCTCATTTATTGCATCTTTTCAAGAATAATCTTGAAGCCAAACATTGTTCAATCATAATTCAAGTGTTCCTAGCTTGTGTGGCCCAAATTTAGTGTTTGGAACTCATTCGCTACCTTCGGGCGAATGAGTCTCACATACGTTTTTTTGGCCCCGATGGAGGTTTCACACATTTCTAAACACTTTTTATTTTTTCTCCCAAAAATTAGGCTTGCGTGGACTCAATCGCCACCTTGGTCGAATGAGTCCCGTGAGACCAAAATTCAAATTTTTGGTGGGATTTTATTCTCCTAGATCTGATGTCATCTTGTAGTGTTGTAATTTTTGGAATTCTTGCATTATTGAGTATAAATACAAGGTTCTTTCACTCATATTCTCACCTAGCAAATTTTACAAGCATTCAATAGTTCATAAGAGCATTTGAGCATTCACAAAGGCATTCAAAGGAATTCAAGGGCAACTTATCAAGCATTTTAGAGTAGTATTCAAGTGCCAATCATCATGTCAAACATTGCATTCTCCATGTTTTTTATTGTTCTAACAATTATGATGTAGAGCTGATGATTCAAGTAATCATTAAATTCAAGATCTATCAACATCAAGCAAGAGTCAAAGACCACATCCATTGCAGCCATTTCAAGCATATTTGCAACACCTTATTGCTAGGGTTTGGTGAGTTGCAATATTTTTATTTTTTCATTCATCATTCTCCATTCATATTCGCTTTCGTCTCAAGGTTTAATTACCACCAAGGGGTTTGACCAAGGCAAACCCCTATTCCGTAACCCCACAACAATTTTTCCTCTTCTTATGTGTGATTTGCAGGGCTAGGTTGCATATTATTCAAAAAGAAAAGTTGGAGAAAATTTTTCAAATCCCTAAAGTTTTCAAAGTTCACATCAATCCTTGGAGAAGCTTGGAGAAGACCTACATGTGGCAATTTGCAGTTTCAGATCTAGAAACTAGTCAAAAATAGCAGAGAAAACCAAGAGACACGAAATCGGGTCCCAAAATTTTGAAAAGGTAGAAGTGGACTGATTTGCCACATGTGGTGAATGAGTCCCACTGTACAGGCCTGAGAGAGATTTTCACAGATTTGGGTACCCTTATGGCCGAAACCTGTATCTGCACATTTTCGCAAAAAATGGACTGATTCGCCCAGCCTGGTGAATGAGTGCCAATCAACATCAACAATAGATTCTTTAGTGATCCAGACCTCAATTCTGCCTTCTTCAGTCTCCCAGGTGCACACTTTCAGTTTCATAGCTTTTTATTGCATTTTGTTTAACTTTTTAAGTCATTTAGGGTTAGTTTGCATACAACTAGGGTTTTGTCTTACAACTTGCATTGTATTGTCTTTTCCAAGTCTAATTTGTTTAAACTTAGGAATGTGTTGTAATAGTATACAAAATTTAGCAATGCACAACTTATGTAGCAACTAAAAGCCATTAAATTATTTTTGTTTCTCATCTTAATATTGATCTTTGATTTTATTTATTTTGACCTTTATCTCACTATAAATATTTATTTTTAATGAATACAAGTTTGTGTTTAAAACATTGATTGAGTAACAATATCTTTAAATCTCTTTTAGTTTAATTTGGTAGGAGTTAAAAGTATACTAAATAAATTAAATTTTAACTTATTTTTCTTTTTAAATTTATGTATATGAATTTTGATTCTATCTTGATATCATACAAACTATAACATATATTACGGATCGTATATTTTGAAGCATCTCATTATCACCAATACAAATAGAAATTCATATGGTGGTTAGAAAAGAAACTTAACTCTCATTCTTTTATATAACTAATTTATTTTTTTGGTTAATTTTCCTTTTTAAACTAAGCATGATTCTTAAAATATTGATAATATTTAAAATTAGATCAAAATATTCCATTTATATTGACATTTTTTAAAATTTAAGAAAAGTTATACATAATTTATATGCATAATTATATGTTTTAACTTTTAAAAAATTAATTTTTCTAAAAGGGGACTTAGATAGTTTATAAAAATATTTAAAAGATATTATATTATTTAGTTTTTAATATGGAATTTCTCCATTCAGATATGGAAAATTCTCACCATCCCACAAATGTTATCGAGAATCTCAAGTAACAACAATATCCCAACTCTACCAACTAACTCATGCCCATCAATCAATTTGAATGGATTTCTTAATAGTAGCATTAAGTATTTTTCAAGTAAATCAAGTTGGAGGTGGGTCAGATTGGTGGGTCGGGCACAATGTTACTAAATTATATAATAAGCTCTTTTCTATTTCACAGGTTTATTAGACTTAAATTAAAAGGTCTCCCAAGGATTAAATCTTTCATTAACTAAAATATTGTTAGTAAACTTGATAGATTTACAAGACCTAGCTTTATATGAACAAGCCCTAGTAGAAGCAAGAAGATAACTCTTATCATTCACTTACCAACACAATGAATAAAATCTCAAATATTGTTTTTTACTCTAATTGAAGACCTCCAAACCCTTTAGAAGTCCTTAATAAATCATCAAGTCTTTCACAATAGACCCAAAAATACTAGAGCCAAAAGACTTAGTATCAAACTTACTAAATAAAATTTCATTTCTTTTAGACTACAGGAATCAAAATCATGTAGTCGCCCCCTATAAATTGTAGCGTCCGTGGTAAACTTTTTTTCAGGTGACCAGTGATACTAGCACGACACACCCTCCAGTACCACGAGGACGGTGGGGAGAGTAGACCTCATTACCTCTTTCATGCAACAGGATGCTTTAGCCAATCGAGCTAGGCCCACCACCCCACTAAATAAAATTTCTTAATAATAGATACTATATCAATTTTAACTTTGCTTAGGGATAGCGTTTAAAAACCCACTTAATGTAAAATAAAAACCATAAAAAGTTATATTTTTTAAATCCCAAGAGAGCGTATAAATCTTCTATTTCACTTATTATTCCTATGTCATGGAATTGGTTTAATCGGGGGTCTAATTGAGGAGAACAAAACCCTCGCAATTTAGCACATTCCCTAAAAAATTTACTAAGCACTATCGATCTATATTGAGGTTTAGATATTAGAAGAACACGACAACCAAATGCTAAGCATCAGATTTTTGCTATTTGATTCTTATAGGTATAGGTTTGTATTTGCATAGTAGTTCAATTTCTTAGACATGGATATGAACCAAAAAAAATTGAGACATTTACTAATCATCTAGGGATCTAAATTAGGCTAACACAACCCTCACATTTTAGTAGATTTCGTAATGGTGTTTTTGAACATTGTCAATCCATATTGAGGTGTAAATATTAGAAGATAAAAGTGGGTGAATTCCATTTTTTTTTTCTAGTTAATTCTCTCAACTATAGGTGTAAGCTTATACACTAGTTCTATTTTGTAGACAAATATCTAAACCAAAGCAAAGAACATTTTGTACACATATTTTAAAAAATTTATATAATCAAGTTTGGAACCTCCAACACTTCAAATAATCAACATATACATCTCCAACAACAAATTTGTATCATTGAATTTTAAAATAAGCATCACATTTAATTTATTTAATTTAGATATCAATCCTTTTATAAATCTCGGCCTTTTATGAAATTTACTTTATTTTTTAAATAAAGCATAATAAACAACATTTTTCTTCATTAAACTAAAAAATTAAATATAATAACATTATTAAATATATATTTTACAATCATCCCATGACTAGTGTATTAGGTGAAGCATTACCACTTTCTATACAAGCGTAATTCCTAACCCTATTTCCTCACCTTCTCCTTCTTTAGATGAACAAGCGCTAGTAAACTTGATAGATTTACAAGGCCTAGCTTTAGATGAACAAGCCCTAGTAGAAGCAAGAATATAACTCTTATCATTTATTGACCCACACAATTAATAAAATCTCAAATATTTATTTTTACTCTAATTGAAGACCTCCAAACCCTTTAGAATTCCTTAATAAATCATTAAGTCTTTCACAATGGACCAAAAATTACTACAACCAAAAGACTTTGTATCAAACTTACTAAAAAATATTTCTTTTTTTTAGACTACGTAAATCAGAATCAAGTAGTCGCCTCCTATAAATTGTAGCGCACATGGTAAACTTTTTTCACATGACTAGTGACACTAGCACGACACACCCTCCACTACCACAAGGATGGTGGGGGGAGTATACCTCATGACCTCTTTCATGCAATAGGATGCTTTAGCCAATTGAGCTAGGCCCACCACCCCACTAAATAAAATTTCTTAATAATAGATACTATATCAATTTTAACTTTGCCTAGCGATAGGCTTTAAAAACCCACTTAATGTAAAAGAAACACCATAAAAAGTATATTTTTAAAATCCCAAGAGAGGCTATAAATATTCTATTCACTTATTATTCCTATGTCATGGAATTGGTTTAATCAAGGGTCTAATTGAGGAGAACAAAACCCTCACAATTTAGCACATTCCCTGGAAAATTTAATAAGCACTATAAATCTATATTGAGGTTCAGATATTACAAGAACACGACAACCAAATGCTAAGCATCAGTTTTTTGATATTTGATTCTTATAGGTATAGGTTTATATTTTCATAGTAGTTCAATTTATTAGAAATGGATATGAACCAAAAGAATTTAAGACATTTACTAATCATCTAGGGGTCTAAGTGAGGATAACACAACCATCACAATTTAGTAGATTTCGTAATGGTGTTTTTGAACATTTTCAATCCATATTGAGGTGTAAATATTAGAAGATAGAAGTGGGTGAATTCCAAATATATTTTTTCTAGTTGATTATTGCAACTATAGGTGTAAGCTTATACACTAGTTCTATTTTGTAGACACATATCTAAACCAAAGCAAAGAACATTTTGTACACATATTTCCAGAAATTTATATAATCAAGTTTAGAACCTCCAACACTTCAAATAATCAACATCTACATCTCCAACAACAAATTTGTATCATTCAATTTTAAAATAAGCATCACATTTAATTTATTTAATTCAAATATCAATCCTTTTATAAATCCTGAACTTTTATGAAATTTACTTTATTTTTTAAAAATAAACCATAATAAACAACATTTTTCTTCATTAAACTAAAAAAATAAATATAATAACATTATTAAATATATATTTTACAATCATCCCATGACTAGTGTATTAGGTGAAGCATTACCACTTTCTATACAAGCATAATTCCTAACCCTATTTCCTCACCTTCTCCTTCTTATGATTGTTGATAGTAAAACTTAGCTTGCAATTATCTTTATTTTTACTTGCATGATAGAAGGAAGACTCAAAGGCAAATTTGTTTTTTTATAATACATTAGAGTTATTCATCATCAAACTTGTAACTAAGCATCCTTATCTTTAACTAACATTAAATTATAAATTATATATTCCCACAAGTATATTTTATTAATCAAAATTAATTATTGTATGTATATAAAGATTTGTTTGATTATCTTAGATTATACTCTTTTATCCATAATTAGCATATTTTACATTGCATCATCCTATTTTACTTCTATAAATTATAACCTCAAATTAGATTCATATTTGAAATTTAAATCATTGTTAACTCAACAACACTTTTATAAAATTTACACAATTTTTTAAATAAAACATAATAAATAATATTTTTCATTAAATAAAAATCTAAATTTATAATGATATTATTAAAAATATATTTTATAATGATTAAAATATTAAATATTCCTTAAATTATAAATATATTTATTTAATTGTAATTTTTTAAATGTAAATATTTTAATGAAAATATTATTATTTAATATATGCAAATAGGATAAAAGAACAAAACATTTAATGTTACACCACTTTTAATGTGACTCTTTTCTAAATATAAAAATTAATCACCCCAATGTATATCCTGCAATGAATGTGGGATCAAAACTGTTGAATGACCAAGTAAATCTGTGACGCCAGGAAAAGATGAAACACAACGAATGGGCTCAAAAACAATGCAATTATGAGATTGGTCTTTATGATGACCATAATATATGATTTCTTGTTGCATAAATTTAGGAAAATAGAGATGAATAATATATCTAATAATATAATATTTTAAGGGGTATTAAGAGGAATGGAAAGAGGACAAAATACTAGCAATAACACCCATGTTGTAAAATATGTCCAAATTTTATATGTAAGTTAAGGATGAGGTGTTTGTGAAGTTGGTAGCTAGTGGTGAGATTTGTTGTATTTGAGTTGATTGTATTGCAATTGTATGGTTGAATGGAATTGATTGTGAAGCCTTGGAGCTTGATGCAATGATTGTGGATGAATTAAAATACAACTTTCTAAAATTTCTTTAGGTGATTATTCTTAATAATCTATTTTTTGAGTAGATGCTTATTTAGGTTGCATGGATAAGCAGTCTTTCATTAGATATTTCATTTGTGATTGCATTACGTAGGATGGGTTGCCCCATTGATAGGCTAGATGCGTAGTTGTCACTATTCAAAATATAATGATGCAAGGTTGTTCACTTAATTTAATTTAAAATAATTGTCTTGAGTATCATGCAGTTTATTTATATATTCATTATATCTAATGCCAATCATGGATTTGTGGTTAAAGTCCTATTCCTAAATGGTATCCTTTAGGAAGTTATGTAGAGTCTATAATTTTCATGATGGATCAAGTCTACACCACTCCAACGCAAATTGTTTGGGAAAATAGAAGCATGTTGAATAAGTTTGGTCAAGGCTATATATAATGATTCACAAGTCATGGTGATTCAATGAGATTTGAATTTGTAGTGCAAAGTTGAAGTTGTACACATGTCGAAGACTTGTGTAATTTACTTGAAGAGGTGGTATGAGTAACTCAATGTTATATAGTAATCGAATTTTTCGTTAGCCAAGTTACAACTATTAAGAGTGATTGATGTTAAAGTTGATAAGGACCATTATAGTCAAGGTTATTAACATATTACAAGTATGGTTTGTAGTGATTTTGAGTATAGGTTTTGAAAGATATGTTAAATCTAAACACTTCATCATGGAAAAGTGTGGTTGAAGAAATTTTAAAGTCGATAAAGGCATGCTAAAGTGGATTGAAATTCTATATTTGATGGTTTCCTAATGGAACATGCTTTCGGAAAGACAATTTCAAAAATCTTTTTAAGATGTCTACAAAGAGAGATTTAATGGGATTGTTTTCCTTCTAGAAACTAAGACACAAGAATGATAGTAGTAAGGATTTGGGAAAAATGAAAAAAAATTGACGGCAATCCTACCAAAGGAAGGGATAATATTAATGTCATGTTCACCACAATGTGTGTAGTAAGATACCAAATTTTCTAATTTGAAAACTTTGAATAAAAATTGGTCGAATGCCTCTCTCAATGTGCATTAAAAGAAAATCATAGAAAAGGATTTAGGTAAATATCAACATAAGCTAAGGGCTATAATAAGATAGTGCACTAGGCAATAAGCCAAGACATTGAAGTATGATAATATGCAAGGAAAAGTAATCTATTATATAAGGAAACCAATAAACTAAATGTGTGTAATAAGCATGTAATTATAATCAAACCATAAATAATCAAATAAAAAAAATAAAACAAATAGGACAAAGTGACAGTTAACTTGGTCACTTGTTAGCACATTAATCTCCCCCTTGGCTTGGGCACTTGTGGAGATATGTTGTAGGTGGAGTTAACAAGGATAGAAGAATGATAGGGGACTCCAAATAATTACTATACTTTGTTGGTAGTTTTTGTAATCTTCAATCTCTACAATATTGTTTTTGCAATTTATTTTCCTTTAGTGAAGTTGATTTACCCTAGAACATTCAAAGTTGTCTAGACAAATTTTCTTATTTACAAGTATATACAATATCAAGGGAGGAATTGTTATTTTGGAAATAACCAAGGAAAAACTCTTATATTGGTTTATAATCACAAGTAACAATTCTAAATTAAATTGATACCATCGTCATTGAATGGTGAAGTTAGTTATGCCTCATATGATAAATAATACAATCAGTCATCACATGTCATGGATGATGACACTAACCAAGAAATGTGTCCATATAACCAATGCAATAAAAACATTCCTAGGAGGCTAAAATAAGTTAGGAAAGTTAACTAAGCATAATGTGGAAAATAGTTGGACAAATCACAAGCACTATATGAAGGCCAAAATGGGTTACCGATAGTAAGGAAATTGTTGTAAAACATTCATCATCACATACCTCTTAAAAAACCTAAGTTCACCCACTTTAATCTCAAATTTAAGAAGTTAATACAGTCAACAAATTCTCAATGAAACAAAATACTAGTCAAAGGATGTGATTTTGCAATAGAAGTGGTCCTCATACTAACTTAATGACTAATTGATTTTGGATGAGCATGTTTGCTTACTTGACCTCTACTCTCCTTTACTATGATATGAAATAAATTTCTAAAAAGCTATATTTCCCCAAAATGTCAAACTTCACAATACACGAATATTTATAATCAATCTTAATGAATATATAATAAAAACTTTACTATTGAATAGAAAATTACCCCTATGTAAAATTTCATAACTCAAAACTTGAAATGAAACATTGTATAACATTTTCAAGAATATGAAACCAAGAGTTAAGGCTTTAGAGTGCCACTAAAATAAAGCAAAGAAAAAAATGAAAGAAAATAAAGGTGTTAGACAAATTCAATTTGCAACGGGTATGCTGCTATTCAAATTCAAATTGCAACGGGTATGCAATCATAAGGTTAAATGTGTTAGGGATATACACAGGTGAATTTACAGATTCGCAACAAGAGTAGCGGAGTTTATGTAATGTGACGTCTGAATCTGGCTAATGATTTCAAAGAAATGGATATCCAAGAAGTAGGAACACTTCTACAGTGGAAATTTCCCTTTCTGCCATATAAATTCGCGGATCTCTTCTAAAAGAAGACAAAACACTGATGACAAAGAAAGCAGTGAAATGCTCGAGATGGGAAGGGTTCATCAGAAGAAAGCGGATTTGTCTGCAGGTTAGGGACTGCAATTCTACGACAAGAAGACGAGGGTTTACATGGGCTCTACCCATGCTTAATTCTGAAGACAAGGGCTCTGCCCATGCTTTAAATGGTGGAAATGATGGCAGAATTGCAGTATTTTCTGATTCCCAACCGAGCTCTGCAAAGTGTCTGGTTGAA